>BJCM01068621.1:0-10458 GCA_018326385.1 Flaveria bidentis
GGAGCAAGGCGGTAGTAGTCGGAGAAAATCGGTCCTAGGCGGTGGTAATCGGTGTAATCGGTGGTTACGTCAAAGTCGGTCAACGTAAAATTTTGCTTATTTAGATCTGATTCAAAGAGGGAAACACATTTAACCTAACCTCAGCTACTCCCTTGCTCCACCGCCGCATCACCTAAACTCAGCTCCTCCCTTGCTCCGGCGAACCCCCTTGCTCCGGCGACCGCCCCTTGCGATTTATCAGGGGCCTTGCGCAGCCGCAGCGACCTCCTTGCGCAGCAGCAGCGGCGCCCCTTGCGCAGCCCTTGCTCCGGCTTCTCTTCTTGTGCTCCGGTGAAACACATTCTTGTAAGTTATTGTAGACTTACTGAATTGTGAAGTTGTGAGATATATTATATATATTGTGATTTGTTACTTGTGAGATATATTATATAATTGTGAATTTGTGCTATATTATTGTGATTTGTGAGATATATATTGTGATTTGTGAGATATATATTGTGATTATTGTCATATATCAATTATATATGTATATTGTGATTATTGTCATATGTCAAATTTACTAGTTTACTAATTTAACTATAGCATTTAGATATTTATGTTTAGTTAATTATGTTTGAAGTATACTAATCTTAACTATATATATAATTTATGAAAAATACATATAAAATCTCCAAACCGATTAATCCCGATTAATCCTAGTCCTCACCTCACCGCCCGACTAGCGCCTAGCGATTTTTACAACACTATTTTAGAGGTTAAGAAAAAGCTTAAAATTACTTACCATGATTGTGGGGCTAATCGGTCTGTTGATATTAGCTCCTGTGCCAAATAACTCAGCCTCATATCCTCCTTAAGGTGCTATAACATATAAGACCAAAGATCATGTAGAACTAACTCAGCATGTGCTTGTATCTCAATTATTGTTACAAAATGGAGTGAAGTTAACTTAATATGGTGGCAATAATGGACACAGCACCAACAATATTGTAAATACTAGGCAAGCAAGGAAAAACTTACATACAGAACAGTAGAATAGATATCCATTCCTTCTAAGCTATAAGGAGAAGCTAAACGAGCATTGCTAAAGGCACGCTCAGCTTCCATATAATCAACCAGTTCAAAATGAGCTTTTCCAACCTGCACCAAAATTATGCACATTTCCACAAATCAAAATTTGATTAATATCCTCTTAAATCTAATTTTAAAGTAGATAAATGAAAATGAAAACCAGATCTTCACTAAACAATATGTTGAAAATAAATATATACCTGAGAAAGCACCCAGCCTGTGTTATAATGCTTAAAAGGAAGTTGCAAAAATACATCAAGTGCGTCCTGTGTTTTCAAAAGGTGGTAATCAGCAAAGTAGATCGCCAGATGATTAATAGGAGTTTAATGATACTTTAACAACCAGTTTACAATACCTGACACCTGTACAGGCAAGAAAGTCTGTAACCTTCACCCATGATTTTCAAAAGTGACAATACTTCTAAAGCTCCGTTAGCATTTTTTGATACACTCAAGGAAGTCCGCCCCATCGAACCATCATGCTCACAAGATCTAGTATCAAGTGATGGGGAGGAACCAGAAGTGGTTGTAGTATTTGAACGTGAGTCCTCAAGCTCAGACCGAACCCCTGAAAAGAGCATACCAAGATTGTTGTTTATAATGTGTTTACAAAATAAAAAAGGAAAAAAAAGATGTTGACCTTCATGAATATTTTCAGTTGACCAGGATTGTCCTTTTCTAACTGTAACAGAACGAAATGCTGCAGATCCCAACTTAGAAGAAGCAGAATATTTAGAAGTGTGATTAGTTCCATTTCCAGCAGCTACAGTGGCCCCACTTATATTTGCCATGGATCCACTGTCTCCAGCAAGTCTCGTGCTTCTTCTAGGACCAGAATCAGAGAATAACCTTCCTGATATCTGGAGATGAACACAAAATGTGCTAAAGGGATAGCGTAAAATATATTATACAGTAAACATACAGCTACCTAAAGCTTGAAATAGAATATGTAACAACTTAACGACCTTTCTTAGCTTGCCCTCATCCACAAATTTTCTTCTAGGAGCTTGAATGGTAGATTTGACGGTTGATCTTGGGGATACATCAGCACCAACAGAACTTGAGGTCGGACCGTTTGGAGGCACATTTCTACATATTGGCGGTGGGGCCACACCTGACAACTACAAAAATAGAAAACAACATTGAACAATGATATAGTAGCCTCTATCTGCAAGCTGTGGGGGCCAACAACAGAACAGAACGATATTATTAAGTAAATTCGTCATATTCGTATCCATGAAAAAAGACGGAAGAGTAAAAATGGAAAATAAATACATTTAGTAAGATGAAAGTGAGTTCAGTAGGTACCTGGGTGGCCATTGGGGAAGGAGTGTTATAAAAAGATATATTAGCATGAACGCCATTATTGGGTTGGCTAGCAGCAGCAACAGTACTGCCAGAAAAAACTGCACCATTATGATTTAAGGAATTCTCCTTAATGTTATTGCCATTCAAATGTCTTAATTGCCTTGCACTAACATTTTCAGCCACTTGTTGTCTACCAGAAACTACATTATGATCATCACTGGATGCCTGCAACTCAGGACCCACATCATGACTCGTGTACTGCTTTTGTATGTTTTCAAAAGCGGATTCCCCAAAAACTGTTGTTGCTTCTCCAGCCGATCCTGAAGCACAAACACAAAAGATGAAATTTTATATCAACACAAATATAACTGATTTGAAATTAAATAAAATAAAATAAAATAAAATAACCTTGGCACTAAACAAAAAGAATAATTAAATAAAGTACCCTGTTGGGTGACAAAAGCACTTTAAAGCCATTCAGTTTCGAAAAAGTGGCATACCTAATTTACACAACTCCTCATATGCAGCCCACAACAGGGGATCTATTGATAAAGCCAGGTTAAATTGATGAACAGCACTTTTCAATCTGTCTGTGTATCTGAAAGACATTATGGGCCTATTAGTTTAGAAATCTTACTAAGTGACAACCAAAATGCATTACACATAAAACATGACAAGAGAAAATATCAGTTGAGACAAAAGATCAGGTAAATGAAAATGGATGGAGTCTGGCAGGCTGGGTTCTACCAACACTTTTTCTGTCCAATTTCTAAAATAACTCTTGTTTTGTCTTCAATTATACAAGCTACACTATGAAGTATAATCAACTTTGTTTTAACACAACGATTTAGGAGGTTTAGCATTTGAATACACTTTAAGCAATTGCCAACCCATTTGACCAGCTTAATTTATTTCCTTAATGACTAAGTTTGTCTATATTTACCATTTGACCCAACAATATAATACAACCCAAATTCACCGCTTTTGTATAAATGAATTAAAGTTGCTACACTTACGATTACCTTTTAAAAGGCGGGCTACTTTCAAGTTCAGTAATATATATAACAATTTCTACAATAAACAAACTACTAGATATCCTTAAATAACTATGCTTCTCAAGTGGAAAGCCGGAAAAAAAAGACAACAAAAAAAGAAGTCATGTGCCTGTATATAAGTCCAAGAAGATAATGACCAGCTGCACCATTTGGGACCTGGAAAGAATAAGGAAATACAATGAGCAAATGCATTTTTGATCTGTGACTACTCGTGTTTTCATTTAACATCATTGTCTTATATAATTTTAGTGAAAACCCACAAATGATAACATATGTGTGTAGACAGATTTTATTACCATGTGTTCTATCAATACCAAAGAATATCTGGATTACCTCTGCACTAGGCTCATTAGAAGAGCATAATGCCATTTCGGCTTCATTGAGAAGATCCATTTGATAGCATGATAGTGCAAACAAGTATCTGGACTGAGGCATTTGTGTTCCTTCAGATTGAATATGAGAAAACAGGTAAAACAAGTATAATATATCCTTTATTGGATGCTTGTTAATAAGCTGATAATTAACAGTGATTATAGAGCTATCCAAAATTGAGTAATAACATATGGGTCCATAACTTGTAAAATTTTATTCAACCTATGAAATTTTAATACATCGATCATAGGCCTTGAGTTCATAGCCAAAAAGAACTATATCAAGAACATTTTAATGTTAAAAAGATTCTTTTTCATGATCCCATTGTTGGATATTAATTTCAATTTCTTTACATTTAGAACTAGGATCTAGTTATCACTTTGATGGTGTATGACTTCTAATTCAATTATATTTGTAAATTTTGCAATTTCATCCCAAACCACCATGTGTCTTCTTCCCCAACCACATGTTAATTGTTTGGATTTTGGAACAGATGAGACTTAACAAAAGTGAATGTGAACTTCGTTGCAGTCTTGCAATCGAAAAATTCTTTAATCTGGTTCTATTTTTTGGGAAGTGCTGCACCAATATTGTATCACCCAAAGGAATCATAAACCCATCATTAAAATCAAGCCCACTGTTCTATCATTATCATAAACCTAGAGCACAATCAGAACAACTTTCCACGTTCAATCACACCTTGAAATAGTCTAGGTTACGATAGCCAAAAAATGAGGTTAGTTGATCGAAGTTGAATTTGATTCTTAAGTGTTGATTATAATTTTTCTGAAGGACATCAGATGAGTTAAATAAATAAACAATCTACTTTTTATAATTCCTAAACCTAATACCAGAAAACTTTAGTAATTCCAACCGGCAATTCAGTTTTAGACTTCGGTCTTTATTTGATGTTAGGCGCAGCAGGAAGAAGAGGGTTAGTGGGTCATTAAAAAGTTGGAAATTTTTACACAATTTGTAATTTCCTAGGATAGCACACCTTTGCAACAATTAAAGGTTGTTCTCAAGTTTGGAGCAATGTAGCAATAATTCTCAGGATTTCCCGTCTGTAATTAAAAGATTTCTTTAAATCTACAGAATAATATAATGTATAAGCTGAACTTACCCTTCGTTTATATATGCTTAAGCATGCACCCAATTGCATTCCAAAATTACAATAAAGTTATTCATAGAGTATAGAATAGCTCTATTAAACTACCAAGCCATAAAATGAAAAAATCACCACCAGAAAGGGGCTAAATCAATTTGATGCAGGCCCATAGTTAGAATTTATAATTTTCATAGGCCTAACTTAAGAGCTCATGAAACCTTTAAACGATTCGTCTACAATTATCTGGATTAAGGTATTTGTGCACCTCCGAAATAAATGTTAGTGGAAAGTGGAAGAACAATAAGTTCCCCTTTATCAAATGCATGATAATAACCTAATATTTAAGTCTGATTCATAATAACATGGCAACAAAAAGAAACTACAATAAACATGAGAAAGAAACCATGTGGCACTTACCTTTCAGAATATGGTAGGCAGCATAAGCTTGATTGCTTTGTAAGTAACACGCAGCTAACAATTGCAAGTTTGTCTGCATTTAACAAAAGCAGCAAGAAACTAATAACTTGAAAGAAACTGAAATGCTGTGATTGGTGCATTGTGAATTGGAGCTATGGAAAAATATATAGTTGACTATTCAAATAAGAGTGGTAATCAGAATCTGCTTGCTTTGACAAAGTCTTTTGCTTCACTTACGCAGATATTATTTTTGCAGGAAAAGAACAAAAAAAGAGCATTTCTTGCTAATCATTTCCAGCAACTATTCTCCATATTTATTTATTTTTTTGAATGAAGTCATGAGTGGATCAACTAATAACAGTGCCTACTTACACAAGCTTTAGGACAATAAAGACATAGAAATTAACAATAAGTTTTGAACATCACGAAATACCAAATCTCAGAGGACATTGATGAGCTTAGAGGAAAAACAAACCTCAGAGGGGAACTCAGAACAGAGCCGTTCACACATGAAGATAGCATTGCGGTATAGCAGATGTCGCATACTGTTCTGTACACAGTCAATTAACACCCCCTCCATCGGATACTTACAGAGGTCGATGCAAATCTGTCGCTGAATTTCTGGAAGAATCATATATGTTTGTCACAAATACATTTAGTATCAGTCTATCGCAAATTCAGAAGACTCAAAAGTCTTCACATGAAGAAAAAAACATAATCCCTAGTTTAGCATATATCAGACAAATTACCACGTAAATACACAGCTGCAAAATTTTCAAAGATACAATACAACTCTCCTTATACTAAACAAGATTTCTAGATGATCAAACTAAAATCATTAGCTCAAAACAATTAGAGAACAAACATGGCGATCAAAACCCTAGAAAACACAGCTACTGAAAACAATCAAACGAGTCAATCAATTAAAACACTCAACAAAACCGAAACACCAACGAATAACTCCAATATCAACCTCACATCTCGAACGAACATTCAAAAAGAAGACTCCGAGGCTGAAAAACTACCAAATCATCTAAACATACTGTTCATTTATCTTCCAAGACCAAACAACCCCAAATCACCAACATCAAACACACTAAACTCACATAATTATCAATAACCTCCGCGTATAATTTACACATATAATTAGAATGAAAAGCACAATCAAATACCTGTACGCGCGATTACAAATTGACAATGGAGGTAGAGGCCTCTAGAGGTCAGATTTCGCGACGAACTTCAGATTAAAGAAGTTGTTTTCATCATTGGAATCGAATACGTTCGAAGTAAAGATTGAAGAAGAATCTGAAGATGAAATTGTTACGGAGTGTGTTTGTGTTTGTGTGTGTGAAAACGTGAGAGCGAGGATTTGAATTTGCGATTGAATCAACGAGACGCCGTGAGTCAGGAGAGAGAGGGTTTTGGGGGATTTTGAATTACGAGTGAATGTTTAACCTAACGGTACATCGTTAATATTACGAGGGCTTCTAGCAGCATACATGGAAAATGAGGGTGTTCGTTTAAATTTACATAAACGTGTGAGGGTTAAACATGTAAAGCTTTTATTCTTTGAAGCCAAATGCTTTTTTTTCAGTTTCTCATTTAATAAAAAGTAAAATTACATATACTTATACACACGATCATTCACGTTTCATTTTCTTACAAGAAAAACTTACGATTACCGGCGGCAGAGATGGAACAAGGTTGGTCTATAGTAAAAAACAGGAGGAGCGGTGCGAGGAAGCTTGGCGGAGATAGAGTTGCTATCACGACTTTTTTCATTACGAACTTTCCAGATGGAAGTTCTAGTGCTCAAATTTGGAAAATATTTGAGCCATTTGGAGATATAAAAGATGCTTTTGTTCCGAAGAAGGATAAAATGGGTTGTTGTTTTGCTTTTGTTAGATTTGTTGGGGTATCTGACGTGAAGTTGTTTGTTGACAAGCTAAATACGGTGAAAATCGGAAATATGCGTATCAAGGCAAATGTTGCGAGATTCGACCGAGCAAAGGAAGGTAGCGGAGGCCCGGAGATATGTCGTAAACTACCGGGACTGGGTGTAAATGGGGCTTATGCAGAACGCAAGTGGTTGCCAAAGCCAGGTTCAAGATGTGTAGGAATCTCATATAAGGATGTGGTAGCTAGAGAAGTTAACACAATGGAGAAAGTTATTAATATTTCAGAAGTATCTAATGGGGCGGAAGTTACATGGCGGAGAAGTTTGCTTCTGGGAAGTTCTAAGTCGTTGGCGGTGCTAGAGAATCTTCGGATGAACTCAAGAAAATTTCAAGTTCTTAAGAAAATTTGTTTGCTCTACACGATATAACAACAGAAATAATAAGAACTATCTGGATGAACTCAAGAACCCAATAGTGCATTAAGTAAAAGACAAATATGGTTAAAGAATTGTTAGAAATTCTTTAAAGAGAAAGAAATAGAGGGAATTAGAGTAATGGTTCAAACCTAAACATAATGTAATTTAATATAATATAAGAGTATGATAGATTGATAGATTTTTCGTTTAAAAAAAACAAAAAGTTTTATGTTTTTGGGCATATTTGAATCAAGACAACTTGAAATCTATAGTGACTCAAAAGTGAAACCACCTTAAGTTGAAACCACCTTAAGTTGAATCTACTTGACTCGTCGAGAATGCCGGATGTAGAGTTGAAGTACGTTGGGGGCTTGAAGGTTTTCTTTGTTGGCATGCTTCTGCCTCAGCAAAAGATTTTCTTTTGTCAAATGAGGAGCTTTGGGCTGAATGGTTCGACTCTCTTCTGGTGTGGGAGGGTCAAGAAATTATCTATGAGCGAATTGTTTGGCTTGAAATTAAAGGTGTGCCCCTAAACCTGTGGGATGGCCGAACTTTTGAGATCATAGGCGAAGATTTTGGGAAGGTGTTATGTCCCACGAGGGTATCAGTGTGGGACGTCAATCTGTCGATTGGGCGTGTTTGTGTATTAATCTCGTCTGGGAAATCCATTGATGAACATCGATTCATTCAGTGGAAGGGTAAGACGTTCAAAGTTTGGATTAAAGAGGAAAGTCATAATTGGTGCCCGAATTTTATTCCGGTTCTATCTGATTCTAATGATGTGGAGGGTGATGACAGTGTAGACATGAATCAAGCAGACGATGAAGGTGGATCAGAGGAATTGGAAGAAGGAGAATTCATTGCCAGCGGCAATGCCGGTGCTTGCTCCGGCGAGCATGATGGTCTGCCGACTTTTGTCACTAAAACGATACATGGAGAAGAGCAACAGTCGTGCATGGGAAGTGGTAACTTGCATGCGGAGCAGATGGAAAGTCAGGAGGAGAGAGAAGCTCTTAACGATCTTGAAAATGGTGGGCCTTTCAATGGAGTGATTAATGATAATAATTCTATAGAGGAGGGTGCTATTGGGCCTAATATGAATTATCCGAATGGGCTGGGAGTAGGCAGATGTAATTCGTTCGGGCCGATTTTAGATAGTGGAGTTTTGGAGGGCCAATTTGTGGAGCAGTCCTTGGAAGTGGAGGATAGTGTCAATATGGGTAGGGTTGCGGCTGTTTCTTCTATTGACCTCAATAAAGTAGCGGATATTGCTCAAGATGCTCCAGGAGGTCAGCCTCATAAGAAAGGTTCAAAAGAGAAAGTGGTAGGTAGAATTCCCAGGCACTCTTTGAAGATGAAGGACTCAATCTGGACCCCGTGTCCATCTCAGCTCCAATCCGCCCGTGCTCACAAGGTTGGATCTCAAGAGCTCTCAGGTGGTGGTGTCAATAATCTATGTTCCAGTGGTGACAGGGAGGTTGAAGATACATGCATGGTTGGTGAACGAATTGGTTTTAAAGTCAATGGATTTGAACAGCATATAAAAGATTTAATAAATGGAGAAGGAGTCCTAAATGTCCCCCAATGATTTGGTTATCTTTAAACTTAAGAGGAGTAAAAGGGTGCTCGAAGAGGTCGTGGGTGCAAAAGATTAAACAAGAGTATTGTGTGTCATTCATTGCTATCCAGAAGACTCATATACAAAATCCTAATGAAGCCGATTTCGCCGGGTTATGGGGGAATACGGAAGCTGAAATGGACTGGGTGGATGCGGAGGGCAGGTCGGGGGGTTTAGTGTCAATTTGGAACCCATCGATGTTCAAAAAGAAATATTCTATTAAGAATCGTCATTTTCTTCTAATAGTGGGGAGTTCGCTGGGGATTGATCAGGATTTGGTGGTGGTTAATGTCTACGGTCCAAATGATTCGGGTGCTAGGAATGATCTGTGGAAAACTCTCCTGGCGCATAAGGTGGCTATCTCTGGTCTTTGGATTTTGCTCGGGGATTTTAACGAGGTTCGCTTCCCCTCTGACCATTGTAATTCGAAGTTTTGCGCTGTAAGCGCTCAGCGTTTTAACAATTTCATCAATGAAGCCGGCTTGAATGCGTATGCGATGGGGGGTAGGTCTTTTACCTATATGTCTTCTGACGGTGCAAAACTTAGTAAAATCGGTAAAGTGCTTGTTTGTTCTGAATTTTGGAACCGCTGGCCACAAGCTGCCCTAACTGCGTTACCCAAGAGATACTCGGACCATTGCCAGTTGATTCTTAAAACGGAAGTCGGGGATTTCGGTCCTATTCCGTTCAAGTGCTTTAATTCTTGGCTGGACTGCCCGGGGTTTAAGTTAATGGTTACCGATACTTATAAGAAAGTTGTTGTTAGCGGCCCTCCGGACAGGAGGTTTTTCTTAAAAATGAAAGCTGTAAAAGAAGCCATAAAAGTTTGGAGGAAAGGAAAGAAAGAGGCTGATATGGAAAAGTTAGGGGATCTAGAAACAAAGATCTTCAATTTGGAAATGCAAGCTGGGTGGAGACAACTTTCTGGCCCTGAGTTGGAGAATAGATTGTTATGGAAAAAGGAACTAAGAAGTATGGAGGTATGTTGGTACACATGTTCCTAGTTCTAGTCTAGTGATCTTAAATGTAATAGACTTTCATCTTGTAACACATATGTAATGTTAAATCTATGAAATGAAAAACTCTTCTGTGAATGTTTGTTGATTGTTTAATGTTATATCTAATGATATTATGTATTGGTAGACGCATATATGAACATGTTATATAGGCTTACAGTTGTTAGACATGTTCTGAATCAT
>BJCM01068624.1:0-15285 GCA_018326385.1 Flaveria bidentis
ATCATACCAATCGTCTCACTTTACAAGAATCGTACTCCCGAAAGCAATCAAGAGAACCTAGCCACGCATTATCTTCGTTCAATCTTCAATCTTGATATGGATAATGTTTGTGGATGATTTGGGGAGCCTTTGAACACCAAACATCACCAAAGTTCGTCATTTTTCGTCTCCTAGAAGTTCTTGATCGAATTAAGGTTGATTTGGCTTAAATAAACTTGAAAACCACAAAAATTGGAGAGCTGGTTGGGGGACCGGCGTATCATACGCCCATATTGGGCATATAATACGCCCAACTTTCTGAAAATTTTGTCAAATACGCCCATAAATAGGCCGCCAATACGTCGACTGGCGTATGATACGTCCATACCCGGCGTATCATACGCCAAACCCCTGTAAAAAAAAATTTCACATGTAATTTTTCACAAGCTTTCCGTTGACTAGTCGTGGGCCCCGTAACTCTTTTCCTAGCCCAAGTTATGCCCGTTTTAAGTTACCATGGTTTTGAACTTTCGGGTTTTGCATATCTTCACTTATTGGGCTCTGATTTCCATCCCGCTTCTTCCATACTCTTTATGTTTCACCAAACTTAGTATTGTTTCATGTTTTGCATCTTTTCATCCAAAATAAGCATCTTTTAGCTCCAATCACCTATAATCCAAAACACAAACAAGTTGAACTTGTTCCACCATAATCATGATGTAAAATCAAACATTTAGATCAATTAAACACCAGATTATTGACACGTGATCATGAGCAGACAGCCAGAATGGGAAATAAGTTGCACTATTATCGATTGTAATTAATATTACAACCACACGAAACCTGTTAACAACTAAGATCATTGTGGGTGACACTGTTATCCAATGTCTAAGTGGAGCTGCACCTATCATGTTCCAGTCCAATGAATTTCTTAGACGCTTGATATTGTGAAACATATCATCGTACTGTTTTGCATTTTCATCCAGCTCTGCTATAAGTTCGGTACGAATAAAATGCCATTGATTTTCATCATATCCCAATCCAACTGCTACAACCCGAAAAACACAATTACCGTCCGCATATACATAATCCGCACCCGAAATGTACGGATAGAACATGGATGGAATAAAATCACGAAACCGGTAATAGTTTTTTTCTTCGTCCCCCGAGGTATATGAAAACTTTGAAGTTTGTTGGAATGACATATCATTGCCTCTTGTTTTGAAAGACATTGATTGACTGTTTTGAAATGACCATTGATTGGTTATCACTACTGAACTTGAATATCTTGGAGGAACTTTAATGTTTTCTAGTTCTTGCACGTATGAACTATGTCTGGGAGGGTCTAATATCACAACTTGTTGCTTATCCTTTTTGGGACGACCGCATGTATTCGTTTGCACTTTCGGAGCTTTTTGGTATGTGTTTGCTGGATTTATAAGTGATTTTATCAAACCCACTACAGATCTTTTCACTATTTCCAGTTGAAAAAGTAAATGTTTTGTCACCATCTCCATTTCTTTTTGTACATTTATTTTCTCCTCTCGTACAATATACGTTGTTGAAAAGTTAAGTTTTCTCTAAAAAATATCAATGTCATTGAGTGGTATATTTTGACCTAAATAATAAGTAACAAAATATAATATTTATGGTAAAATAATAAAACATAAACAATAGAATCTTAAATAACAAAATATTTATCTGTTTGAAAGTAATGATTTAATCTACACGCACATGAAAGAGCACAACTCCTAAAAAGATGACACCCATACGATGCGTTAGATGTCATTAGATGATGAATTTTGTTGATCTCGCCAACCAAAATATTCAAAGCCGCAATAGAAACTTTACCTTGTAAGTATTCAAGCACTTTATGATTGTGTTAAACCATAAGCATGCTTTTACTTTTAGTAAAACTTTTTTATAGCGATTTCCTGTGTAACTAAAATATTATTGATAAATAGAATAAATATATCCATGGTGTTGCTAGTTTTTTTAGGTAACTTTTCAACAAGGAATGCTGGCTCTCCACTCGATTCGTCGTGTGTTGATCGAAGTTACGATCTCTATCAATCCATGCAGTCACAAACCTATTTTTATAAGGGTCCAATAAGTTATTTTGCAGATACAACAAAAGTCCTAGTTAAAATAAATTTATATTATTTAAATTATAAAAAATAATATTAATAACAATAACAATAACAATATAAACTTACTTGAATGTTTTGGCATCAATTTTTGATAAAGGTGGTCAAAATTGTACTCGAAGTGGCAGAGTTAATTAATACCGACCACAAATGCTCAAAAACGCCCCATTCATCATTTGTAAAACTCGTCTTGCAATATTTAATAATATTTTATGATATACGCCATCTACAAAGTAGTCTCACATCATTTGGAAATATTTCTTCACACGTTTTCATCAAATCAAGGTCTCTGTCGGTAAGTATAACACGTGTTCTATACACTTTTGCCCTAATTTTTTTTTAATTGTTCTAAAACCCATATGGAAATTAATCTGACGTTCAAGATCGATGAATGCAAGAGCAACAGAACACGATTTCAGTGTTGATGTCACACCAACCATATGGACAAATGACATTTTGTAGACGTTCATTTTATACGTTGTGTCTATCATTAACACGTGCGAGTAGGCCCGCCATAAAGTGTGAGATGTGAGATGTATAAAAAAACCCGTATACGGTATTTGTGGCTTATTGTATGTGAGGGGTGTAAATATATTTATTTTGTTATAGTATATATAGTAAAAAACACTTGTATCGGAGTTTCGCCGATTCCGCTAGAATTTTTTATTTTTGTGCGGGCATGATATATCGTTTTTAAGGCTAACACGTTTTTTGGATTTTGCTCCCGTAGTGTGCCTAAAATGTTTCGAGGATCAATTTTTTGCTCTGTAAGTTGTTTTACAATACAAATCTATTTTTCAGTGAGGCTCATTGCGTATGCACGCCCCTCGAGATGTTCATCGGCTTCACGATTATGAGAATCATCTACAACAATTATGATCCACTCATATTTTTTTATTTGGTATTTTCCCTGTAATTCAAACTGACTATTTGTTTTTTTGGTGCCAGTGTTCCAAAGAGTGGGTGCTCTATACTCCACCGCAATCACATTTTAATCATATTTTAACTACCGACCCACTTATGTTTTTTTCCGACCTTTTCATGACAATAACATATCAATTTTCACGACTTATATTACAAACCCAATCAACCAATTTTTCACAAGATAAAAAACCTAATAGTTTTAAATAATATAATTAATTATTATTAAATAACAAAACTTAACAATTATTTAATATCAAATAACTTAAAAACATATGAATCATGTAATAACCTGATTCGTGTCGTATAACATTTTTTTTCAGAATCATCACCATAATCATCTTTGCTACTACCACCTTCATTGTCGCCGTCATCACCTTCGTTGTCACCGTCATCACCATCGTAGTTACCGCCGAAACTTCTAACATTATCACCGTACTGTTCACCAAAGTTACCACCCTCATCACCGTAATAACTATAACCCTCGACGGGATTAGTTAAAATCAGAACCAAGTAAATAGTTGCTATCCCAAATTGAAATCGTTAATAAAATGTATACAAATATTGTATTTATCGATATGAAATGAATTAAAATCTGACGATTTATATAGTGTTTTACAAATAATATTACCTCGACTCAAATAATTATCGAGGAATATTACATCGTATCAAATAATGTAATAAATATAAAATTACATAGTAATCGAGTAATATTAAATCACGTCAAATAATGTAATAAATACAAAATTACACCGTAATCGAGAAATATTACATCGCTTAAAAAAACGACAAACATTACGGCCCGTGAAACATTCCTCACGACCCGTAAAACATATTACGGGCCATGAAATTTGTGTCCGTAAGATACTTGAATGACTGATATGATGTATAGCAGGCTTTACGACCCGTAAGGAGGATGTCTAGATATCTTAAAGGGTGTTGTTATAATACGCACATTTCGATTTTAGTGAATTTAATTTATTTATTTTTATTGTAAAACGTGTGAATATTTGAATTTAGTAATCTTGTTTGGGTATAATAAGCTCTCAATTTTGGAAAGACATGTTGTCATGTTATGTATTTGTTTTCCCATTCAATAAGATATAAACTTTCCTCATGTATGTGTCATTTAGTCAAAATGTGGGGGGTGTTTTTTTAACTCTTCGGATAATTCTAATGAACAACCTAGTAGAAAAAATGAATTTTATCCGCTCAACATACTATTGTAGAAAAATGAACTTTAAAGATTTGACTTAAAAAGTAATATATTTTCAATGAATAGTTCTCATTATATACTTTTAAAGAAAATTAATAATTTTAAAAAACATAATACCTTAATAAAAAGTATCTTGAGATTACACGTGGTAATACTACAATTATTTCTCACTAAAATTTTCCCGTCTCTCTCTCTTAATTAATAATTATTTTAATTACCAATAATATTATTTAAACTTTTTATATTTAATAAATTAAGAAAGAGATTTATTTATTAATGTTATTTCTAAATATTTCTAAATAAATATTCTTTTATAAATAATGAATTTTTCTAAAGCATAACATTTTTTAAAAACTTGAAATATTTTAAAATTGATTTTTTAAAACAAAAAATAATTAAATTTGAGAGTTATAATAAGAAAATTTAAAAAAAGATGACATTTTTATACGGTTTGTATTATAACAAAATGTTTTTTGTGGGAAATAATTAATTTTTTTAACAGTTGATATTACTATTTTATTACTTATATTCATTTTTCATACATAGTTTCAATCATATCACATCTTATAATATTATTTTATAATTAATAAATTTTATTATATTAATATTTTACTTGTTAAACTCGTGTAACACACGGGTTTACTAAAACCAGTTACATTAAAAAAACCTCTAGAAACTCAGAGAAAAAAAAAGAAAGAAACTCACAGTTTTTAGCAGTCCCTATTTTTTCGTCTTGTTTTTAGACAAATAAGAACTTTAATAAAAGAAAGCATCTGCCCTACCACATTTAAAATTTGAAAGATAACTAAGATAGAAAAATCAAAATAAAATAGAATAAATACAGTGATGTTGATGGAATCCATCAACGAACACGTAACGTGGAATGTCTAGTCAACACAAATTTACAAATTCAATTCGTCACGTGTTTGATTTTTATTTGGAGCCTTAAAGTGGATGCTTTAAATGTTGGAAAAGAGTGGCGTAAACAATTTGTTGTCAACATTAATTATGCCTTTAGAATCAAAGGCATATGCCACTTTCCCTATATTGTTACAACCAGACTAGATCGATTAGTCGATTTGTTGCAACGGTTAAACTCAAACTAGATTATTTACTGGTTTGATGGACAAGCGTTAGTTGTATGGGACTGTTTATGACGGGTGATGATTGAACCGGACAATTGGTTGAATTGGTTTTGATCATTTTTACAAACTCTTTAGCTTATAGTAATTTTAACTTGAATGTTTGATACGCATCTAAACACATTTGTCAACTGATACGTATTGATGACTTGATGTTGTATTAATGGGTAGTTTAATTAATCGTCTCCCCTTCAAAATGGAATAGTTTTAATCGTGCATTCCACGGCTCTTGACTCGTATAAAATATTAAAGTAATTTGACAACACTAATATTACTAATATCTTTTACACGAATAAATATACGAGTTGTGTTTATCAATTTTAAACTAACATAATAGCTAAGTTTATCCTCTCACCTTCAAGTTAGAATAACACGAGAAAGGATCATAAAAAACACTCTAATTGAATTCAAGTTGGGATCACAACTATCAAGTTGAGCTCAAACTTGACTCAGTTCGGTTCGAACTCTCATACAATATTTAAAAATACCACCCCAGGAACAAAAAATGAAGCAAATAAAAATTACAATTCACACCTTTAAAATTAATGATTTTAACAACTATCTCTGGATACTAACATTCGCAACAAGGGTGATGCACTCTAATCACCAATACTAGAATCTATTTTGTTGCTTAAGCCGTAAATAAAAGAAAACTCATGTTTCACGAGCCCACATATCTCAAGCAACGCTAATGCCAGAACCAGGGGTTTGAACCATCTTGGGTGGCTCGATGGATGCCGGCAGTGCAAGAAGACGTCCCCTTTGAGCACGAGGAGGTAGATGTTTAGCCGGTTTCTTTGGACCACCGTTCCAAGGTAAGAAAACACCAGTCCCTCCACATGGTAACCTTCTGGGGGTCATAACCATTGGACGGACCGGTGCTAACATAAGAAGTTGGGGGGCTCGAACAGCACCCCATTTAGGGAGGACATCGTATCTTGTTGGCGAGATTAATGGACCTGGAAGGCCGAGGTCGGGCTGCCATACAGTCATGGCCCCAGCCATGGGATCCTTTGATGGTGGATTTCTGTCGTAAGGGTCTATTCGGACTTTGAAGAATGTGACACTAATTCGTTTAGTTGGAGACTGACACATGGCATGGCGTGCCATGTCAGCACTGTTTCCCCTCATCACTAAAAGTGACCTGTCATGTGATACAATTTATTTACTTATATAACATTTAAGATCTAAGATGTAGTTAGTATTGAAATAAGATTATAAGTGGTTGTCTAGCTTACCCTTCCTTGAGAAAAAGCATGAGTGATCCTTTATAGTTTCCATCGTTATCACAAACCAGACTTCGCCCGAAAGCCATTGTTGATTCGGATAAAACAAGTGTTGAGATCGGTTGCTCTAAATGTGGAGGTTTCAGGAAAGGTTGTGAAAATTCTCCCTGCATAAATGTTACAATGGATTGGTTCACGTTTAGTATCACGTGTGGGCACACGCGCATATATGTACATATGGTGGTGTCACGCTTGGTTAAAAACTGTAAATATGTTATGAACATCAAGAACCATTTCAGGACTAGTAGATAAAGTTTTAGCTATATTTATCTACTTAGCTAATTTTCAAATATTTGTTAGTGACATGTGCATGTATAAAACAAAAATCACAAATATTTGTGTTCTACATAGAACAAATTTCTCATAAAAATCACATATATGCATGAATGTGTAGAATGAAAAGTGGGGATGAAAAAATGAAAGATCATATTCATGATGCACCCATTTTCTCTATTTCTTTTTGTATCACAAATTAATATGGATAAGGGTTAGTGTGGTACTAGTAGTTACAAGTATAGTTTGCTTTTTATTGAATGCTTATTCAATACAAAATTTAAGTAATATAAAATTTAATAGAGAAACATAAGGAAAACACAATCAATTATACATTTGTAGATTCGTAGTTATATAACCGCCTTATATATAAGGTTTAAAACAAAAGTTATGTTCAATAGGGTTATTGCAACTTTCTATATTGTATTATGTGTGTGTCAAGATAATTTAGAAGTAATACCTCGTCAAAAAAGTTTATGATACAACTGTTGGGTCGTCTATTTTCAGAAATCAAGTGAAGCTGGATTAGATGGTCAATGACACCTTCAAGAGGAGCAGGAATAGGGTCGATAATGTCTGCAAACATATATAACACGATGACACTTTTATATATATAACTGAAGACAAAATTTTACTCAAATAAAAGAATATGGGACTTTAAATCTTACTGTCTTGAAATTTATTTGTAGCTGTACCCTCATCTTTGATCTGTCCAAAAATTGGAGCTCCAAATTGAATAAGTTCTCTCTTAATTGCCTTTGATTGTTGGTGGTACATGATAAAAGTCTCACCTAATCATCATCAATAACCAAGAACAAGATTATAAAATCATGTTATCAAGAAGATAAACTTCTTTAGTATAAAATGAAATGGAAATTAGATCATAATCAATCTACTATCATTGTTAATAATGATAATCAAGTTGTAAATTCCTATATAATTTTGAAATACTATAAAAAAAGTCTTAAATATATTAGGAAAGTTATAATTAACTAAAAAGATAATTAATCAACTGCCAAACCTGTTCAATCCCTTACTATCTCAAAACTTCGGTCCGAAAAGGAAAGAACAAGGTTAACAACAAAAGCATCACGAATCACAGGAGCCACCTGAGAGTTCACCATTTTGGCCAGCAACTCGGAGTTTAGTTACATATTCAATCAACTTAGATAGCTCAGTCGTGTTAAGTATGTCCTCATACAACTTCAAGCCTCTCACGACGTTCACCTGCAACACCAAAATGTATATATAAGTTCAATCTGACAAATTTGTCATGTTCTACCAGTTAAGGTTACATATTTATCTTGTTGTCATTTAAAGCAACAACACGACAATATTTATAAGAAATGGTAAGTACGTCACACTAAATGGTTAAAAGGTGACAATGATTGATAGTAATAGAAGTTAAAACATAATAATTCAAATGTTAAAGTGAAATAACTTACCATGTGCCCTTTTACAGACTCCTTGGCTGCAAACCCTTTCGTTATCTTCATTTCAGCACGTCGTGCCTCCCAATCTTCTTGGCTTGAGCATATTTCAATGCTTTCTACCTCCGAATGCACTTCATGAGATCCTGGTGATTTATAGTTAGATAATAAAATCATCAACATCGAATATAACTGCAAACATATACAGATTCTATAACAAAACTGAGTCTACATACGAGTGAAACTAGATGAGGTTCAAAGAGGGTCGTTGACCTTTACACCCGATATAATCTTCTATTAATATGATATCTAACATCGTCATTTTCTTTCTAATTTGACTACGTGAATTGTCACCATGAGATTATTATGATTCCACCACTTGGTCACATACATATAAAAGTTATTTAACTTTATATTTGTATAACCCGACAACTTTATTAGTCACAATCATTGTTATGCCAACATACCATTTCTGACATCACTCAATGATCTTTTTAGAATTGAGAAGAAGATATGACCAACCTCCATGATCTCCGTCATCATTTTAAGTAGTAAGTTTAGTTTCTTTTGTATTAATTTAGGAGCCATGATCATATTTCTTTTATATATGTAATCGTTGTTTTGCCATTGGAAATCAAGAAGAAAATTGGATCAAAAGTTTGTGTTTTTATTCTCTCATATTTGTTCTTGGAGCCTAACCCATTCAATGGGTCCATTGGGAGATTGACCATCTCGAATCGGTCTTTATCAAATATTGATACGTGTCACTCCCCACGTACAATTGCATAACATCCACGTTCCATTTATTTTGCTTTATGATTTATTTGTTTCTTAATATGCTTTATTTATGTATGCATGATCTCCATCATCTTAAGTAGTGGGTTTAGTTTCTTTTGCATTAAAACTTCGTAAATCTTTATTTTAATCGTCAAAACCGATTACTAGAAAAATCATAAGACTTCGTCAATATCATAATAACCAACATAAATTGTAATTCATGTTAAGCAGATCGAATGTTTTTTTATGACATATAATTTTACATTTTCTCTATATATTTTTAGAATAATTAATGCATACACTCTTTAAACCTGCTATTAAATCTACATACATGTCTATTATGGGACTACAACACTACCACTAAGATGAATACCTTACTTCATATGTTTTTCTTAACGACTAATTGAATCACTAAAGAGTCACTAACCCACTTTATTATCTCCATTACTCAATTATAAAACGTTGAGACATTAAATTATCATTTTCCCAGAAAAAAAACTCGTATACTAGTCCATTCTTATGGGTAAAAAACCTGTCTCAAAATAAAATCCATTTTACTTCACACTTAGACACCGTTATACCATAGTATCTAATTCCAAACATTTCTAAAAAGAATAAAGAAAAAAATTATCAATGTAGGTGGTGACATCCAGTTATAAGTTATAACGGATCCAAAATTTGCAGAACAGAGCTAAATCACACAAATGTCGAGAAACTCTGTTCTAAAGAAGCTCATTGCCTATGTTTACTAAAGTTTTTTTTTAACGGTCAAGAAATAATATTTTAAGCCCGATCACCCGGGTAAACCCATTGGCGAAAGGTCACCTACGCCCGCGAACACAGACAGCGCCGGTGACCAGGCTCGCCCACTATTCCAAGGGAAACCCACCACCTAAAGATTCACTGTAATAAAACCCTTGGCCCACTAGTAACATATTACATTTAATAAGACTGTAACCATGACTTCTATTTTGAAAAGTAATATTTCTACTCCTAAACCAGTTTACTCTTAAAAAGCCACTTTTGATCGAAAATTGACCTCGAATCCCACCAAATCCTCGGGAGACTACCAGAAGTAATAGAACTCTCCTAGTCACAGATCCCCATATTCATTCAATCGAAAATGGTCAAGTGAAGGAGGTGAGACTTTTTAAAGTCAAACAAGTCAGTCACATATTAAAGGACGGTTAAACCTACCTGCCTACCTACACCAACCCTCGTTCTAGAAACGACATCGTACGGCTCAACAAGAAGACACGATGCTAAAATTCAATGGAAACGATTAAACTACTGATTCTAACTATAGTTGGAAGATAATAATAAGGAATCAAATTCAAATACTTTTCTAGAATTGAATAATTTGCTATAAATATTATTGTTGTTGAATTTTGCTATGTATGGTTATTGAATTAAATATAAAATATACAGATATAAAGCTCAAAAAAACTGTAAAGTGTTCTTTATGAAAATGATTTATGTATGCAGTATGCATATGCTCACCAATTTAAAATTCAGAAAATTAACGGTGAGATCTGAAATCTGGAAGTTTATGCAATTTGACATAATCAAATATGCAGATTAAGTAATCAGACTGACACACGATTCGTTTTTCTGCTGTTTCTGCATATTATAATTATTATATGAACTGAAGAACACAATCTGCAATTAAGCTGTTTGAATTAAACAACAAGCAATAATCATTTGTTACCTGAATCTGTGATCTCACTCTTCGGCGAATGATCCTTGCCTGAATCATCATCATCATCAACAACAACAGCAACAACAGCCTCACCACCGCCATTGATTCCGTTCGATTCCGTCACAATTTCACGATCGATCTCCTTCACCGGCGACGGAGCATCATCTTCAACGATCTTCTCAACGCCTGTTACCTTCGCCTCCGCGACTTTCCGAAGCTCCACCGTCACATCAGCGATCGAATAATACTTCTGCATCTGAAGGATCGGGATCCAATTCAACCGACGACGGTGAATAGCGGCGAACACCGCCTCATAATCACACCAACCGCCTTCAAACTGCGACAAATGGCCACACAACGCGTCGATAATCGCGTTCGCCGCTGCGAATTCTTCTCTGAACCACGAGATTATCGAATCCTTAGCCAACGCCTCCGGCACCACCGCCGATGGAGGAACCGCCGTCTCCGGCGGCATCACCGGCATATGATCTACCACTGATGAAGCCACGGCTGCCGGAGCCATATCAGTTCCTAACAGAAACACGTGAAATGATATAACAGAATGTTCTATTCACCTTCTAACAGACCGACGGCGTACGGCGGTCGGACGGTGGTCAGACGGTGGTCGGAATTTTAGCTACCGGAGGAGATTTTGGAGATTAAGAGAGAGTGATGTGGGAGATGAATGTATACAGTGATGAATGATGATGTACAGATATCATATATATGTGTGTGTGTATATAGGTTGTATATATAGTGAGTGAAAAAATTAGAGGAAAAAACAAAATAATATTATGGGAGGGGATGAAACGATGAAACACGAGGGTTTGGTTTATGGGGATGGTAATTGGCAAGTCCGTCATGAGGACATATGCTGATGTGTCGATTTCTGATTTGTTGTGTTGCCAGCGTGTACTTGTTATTGGACAAAAGGGTTAGGTTGCAAAATGTATATTAAACTCTAGAGATTTGAATACAATATTTTATAAAATAGACTAGTTTTTTTAAACGACAAATGTGTAACACGGTTTCGAAAATATATGTTATGTTAATCAGGTTCATCTTATTTTTTCAGCTGGGGCTCACTTAGAAGAAAACTAATTGCTGAGAAAATTCATTGGGTCATTGGTATTTCACATTAAATAGTTGAGCTAAGAATCATTGGTTATAAAACAGACTAATAAATTAATTTTAAAGTGATTTGTTGTTTTCTTTCTATGTTGATTATATTTGTTATTTTCATTTAAAAAAATTATTTTTTCATTTACCTCTTCAAGGTTTTAAAAAGTTGTTATTTTCATCTAAATAAATTAACTTTGTTAATTTGAAATTTTGAAATCCATCTTTAGAAGTGGAAATTTTATATTTCTCATAGAAGAACAAAATCTTTATCTATGTTTACATACTAGTGTTAAGATTTTATTCGCGTATTATTATTTCATTCATGAAAACTACATCAAATATTTTATTTTTTTCCATTTCCGAACCTTTCATCATTGCTTAATAACAAGATTGTCACTTCTTCAGTGGGGGGAAGATGAAGATGATGTGTCTTGGTGATGGGGAACTTATTGCGAAAATATTGTATAATGGAGACCATCGTTTCTAGTCATCATCTTTCTATATCGTGATTCAATTCTACTCATTTAGGGGTTACGTAAATGTGGGTTTTTGTTTTGTATTTAAAAGGTAACTTTATCAATTTACATGATTAACATTTTACATTAAAGAAGTTACATTTATGGATGAAAATAACAACTTTTACAAATCTTGGGGAACCAAATAAAATTATTTTTGGATAAAAATAACAAATATAATCAAACATAGGGAAGAACATGACAATTCATTCTAATTTTTAAGGGATAACATTATAAAATAATACTCAAATTTCAGGATTCTTATAATTTGGTCACTTATTATTAATATTTTATATCAATCAGGTCACTTATAAATTGTTTTTTACAATCAGATCATTAAATTTTCAAAATTGTTTATATTAGGTCATTCTTAAATTAAAAAAATTAAAAATTAGATATTCAAAAAGTTAACAATATTCATAAAAAACCCAATTATTTTTTTCAAAATTACAAATTATTTAAAATAATGAAAAATTGTAGTAACTTGGTTAGATACTCTTAAATTTTAATGATCTGATATAAGCAAATAAATATATCACTTACCTTTGTGAAATTTTTCTAATTTTTAATACTAACCTTTTATTGTTAGGCTATAAACATTTATATAATAAATGAAATGAGGGAATTCCATGTTGTTGTTTTTGAATGTGACACATAAAATGCTTTTTTTTAAGTATATTTTTTTGCTATTACATGTAAATATTAAAAAATAATATTAATACATGTTTATTTTCTGGTTATGCCTATAAACTTTAAAAGAATATTTGACAAATGTTGTCTAGCTGATGTATAGATTTTGAGACACATTTTTGTTACCAAGTTATATTTGTCTATAGTGTTCTTAAGATATTGATTTTAATTCATTATTTACTATCATAAGGGCATATGTAATAGTATATCTGAAATGAGCATTATCAAATCATCTAATCAGATTTTGACGGAGAAAGAGAAGAATAATGAGCATCGGTCGTGACAACCTCATAACCTCGTTTCATGTCACTCATGTCTCATACAGTATTGTTTAACTTCTACTTCACACTATCACTATTTCTCTCTTTCTATCTCTGTCTCTCACACACTCTTTCTCCGCCTCCCTCCTATTACACTCCTTACATAACAAAATTCATGGTTGTGAATCTTAGAGGATATTACTAAAGTCATCACGAGCTTCAAGGAAGTGAAAATGATCACATTATATGTTACAAAACGTTTACTCTATTTAAATACTTTTGAAATAATATTATAATCAAAATACTTATTTTATATACTTTTTTAATGTATTTCAATTCCACGAAGGTGTTCATTCGGTAATGATGTTCTCGAGTCTATTATATATACCCTCACCTCATGTGAAACGACAATCGTAATTTTGCATTATATAAGTCAATGGTGTAAGCTCCGCCAATATATGCTTTCTCGATTACAAACCTTCTTGAGGTTCACAAAAGGCATTCTATCTAACAAAAACATAATACATGCGATAAGTTTGCAAAAAAAAAATAATTCAACGGGCTTCTTAAGGAGATTATAACCAAAAGCTTCATGCGGGTGAAGTATAGGAGGAATTTAGTTTCATTTGAATGGGAAAATTGGTGTAAATTTATCATATACTTCATGTATACTCTGGTTGTATTATTTTGTTATGTCGGTATTCTAGCTTGTTGCTAGGCCTAGTCTCTTTTGTTTTGATTGAAATCGATGTTGTCCAAAACAATTAAGAAAATATCCTTAAAAATAACACATGTACTACACTACAGAAACACTACGTACGGTCTTTAAATTAGTCTCACGCTTCAAGAGTTTAAGACATTGAGATATTATTAATTTCTTTTAATAGTCGTTGCAGTGAAGCCAATAACAAAACGAAAAGGTTGTTGGGCACGTTAAGTAATAGAGAGTGTGGAATGTAAGTTGATGATCGAGGGTTGATGGCGTCGTGCTATGAAAGGAATTAACGGAAAAAGATAACAGAGATGATGGGTCC
This sequence comes from Flaveria bidentis, assembly GCA_018326385.1. Taxonomy (NCBI): domain Eukaryota; kingdom Viridiplantae; phylum Streptophyta; class Magnoliopsida; order Asterales; family Asteraceae; genus Flaveria; species Flaveria bidentis. The sequence goes on from BJCM01068624.1 coordinate 14,492, forward strand.
GGTGGGGGGCAATATCACAATGATCAATATCATCTGGACCAAAGGAAAATATGGAAACAACACTCCAACGCACTACCACAAATTCACAATGATCAATATTGTCGGCCCACCCTCTATCAAAGGCTCAAACTTCACTCACTCGTTTATTTCTCTTCTTTCTCTTTTTTTGTTTTTTTTCTTTCTCCCTTCTCACAACTCACACATTTACATTTGCAAAAATTCACATTTTTAACGGTTATTTGGATCATTAGCGGGTCGCTAACTCGCCGGATCATCTCCAATACTTGAGTACGGAACCTTGAGACAGCAAGTTGCTATGTCCTCAAAGAAAAACTCGTACTTTTGTTCGTCTTAATCAGTTCTGAACTTGATATCACCCATAGAAGGAAATTAACCTTAAGGTTATGTTCCCGGGTTTATTTAAGTAGAGAAGAGAAATAAAACCTTTTTTTCTTTTTCTTTCTCTCATTTTCTTTTTTTTCTTTAGTTTCTTTCGATTTGAAATGATTTATTTTAACTTTTATTTTCTTATTATGTCCTTTTTTTCATCTTTAAGTGAATTCGGAAACATAAATTTATATTTTTCTTCAATATCCTTTCATTAAAAAAAACATTGGAACACAACATTTTTTTCCACTTTCCTTCTTTTCTCTACTCAAATAAACTTGGGAACGTAAATGAGAAAACCCCCAGGCCAATGTGCAACTTTTTTTTAATTACAGATGTGACTTGGATTCAAAAACTTTCATAGTTTAGTAAAGTCTTTAAGTACCTTATCTTTACCATTTGGACTA
>BJCM01068629.1:0-17710 GCA_018326385.1 Flaveria bidentis
ATCAAATGTAGAGTCAAAAGGCAGATTGCCTTTTGACTAGTGATTATGACATGTCATAGCTCACATCCTAATATATTACAAAAAGGAAAAAGTACATAAAGTAGAAAGTTACAGACTCAAGACCTCAATGTATAGTTACTAAAAGCATGGACCTTTTCACCAACTTATGAAAGTTGGTGACTTTACAGAGTTGCATCGGAAATGGGTCCAGTTTTATGGAAAAGTGCATCAGATAAAGCATGTCTTCAAAAGTCTTCGGAAGAAATCCGTCTTCAAGTGTAAGCTTCGGAAGACTTTATCTTTGAAGCTTCGGAAGACTTCATCTTTGGCTTCGGAAGATGTTGGCCTTGGCTTTGGAAGATTTCACACTTAAAATATTTCTGATGCTGGTGTGAAACTTCCGAAGCAATCTACTTCAGTACACTTGTGCATGCATGCAGGAGAGACTTTGGGCGTTTGGGTTGCATCAGTCTTTATATTCAATCCTTACAAAAGTGTTGCTTGTAGGAAGGCTTGAAGGTCTGGTCATCTGAATGCCCTTTTTGTTGTCCATCTCTATATGGTATCCATCAAGGATGCCATATAGTTCAGTCATTATGAGGGAGTTTAAGTTTTCTATCCTCTTGATAGAGACATAGTAGAACGTCCACTCATTTGGGAGTGCAATCATGAATTTCCGAGTGAGATCTCTCAATTCAAGGACAAGCTGGTGGCAAAATTCTTGTCCACATAGTAGAACGCTCTCTTAATAGAGACATAGTAGAATGTCCACACAGTAGTGCACTCACGAATCCTTGATTCAAGTTTTCTGTCCTCTTTATTTGGGTACCATACTTTATTCTACTGTTCACCTTTATCAGTTAGTACAATTACTAACTTTAGTTGGTGACAAAAGGTAAGTCATAGACATGTCATGACTACCTAATCTTAGATAAGACATTATCTAAGATACCTTAACTTTAGCTTTTTAGCATTTGCGTTAGTTATAGGTTTCCGCTAGTATCAAAGTATATCCGGCTGTAGGTGATAATATATAGTTTCTCGTTGTAACTCTTGGAATATGCTTATAAGAGTCTGTAATACTTTAAGTTGAGAAGTAATATATACAAGTACCTTGAAAATTATTTCCTTGTGTTCTTTGTTACTTAATATATTATTATCAACTTTTAGAAGAGATTCTGCTTCATTCAAAAACGTGTGTGAGTAAGTGAGTTTGAGAGAAAACCAAAGTGTTAGTGACAAACATCGATCCTGCAATACTATTGGGGCACATGAACCTTGGGCGCATGGCCAACTACCTTGTAACTAACATCAGAATCAGTCCTAAATTATCATTTTAACATGTTCTAGCCTAGTTCTAACATACTAAGCATCATAATCAGGCATAAAACATGAACACATTCAAATCTACCCAAATCAACACACACACAACAGGGCACACACATATATATACATTCGGGTACACACCCATATTAATAAAAACATTACCATATGTATTTTCAGCCCCAAAACAAGTTAAACACAGGTAAAAACAAGGATCTAGAACTCATTTCTTGCAACTTTTTATATGACTTCTTCAAACTCTAATGCAAATGAGTTTAAACACCTAAAACCCACCAAAAACACACATGCAAACACACAAAACACACATAAGCATAATCACGAGGCTGAAACCAGCCAAGAACAAGCAAAAATACTAAAAACTAACCTCAAATCCGAATTCTTCTTCTTCCTCTCTCTAGAACCTGAGAGAATTCTGCTCTTTCCCTCTCTCAAAACCGTAAAGAAAAGGTGATGTAACATGGAGTGGCCGACCATGATGCTTTTGTACAAAATATTATAATATTTTGTCCTTTGTACACTTTTAGTCCCTCATCTTTGGCTCTATTGCTTTTCTTTCTATATCTTCACTTTCTTTTAAATTTTTCCGGGTGTTACATGCCGACAATGCACCGATGCAAAATATCGGTGCAAAGGATCCTTAATAGAAGTTGCGCGATTAGCGCCCTCCCATCGCTGATCCAAGATAGTCGGCCACCACCCCACCAAAGGTCCAGGCTCAGATTGAACCTCTTCCGTGTTGAAATGAACGTTGGCTGCCTCTTCCTCCATGTAAAATCCAAGGACGACCGCCCACACCCTCATCGTAAACTCCCATCTCCGAAACCGTAAGGTGAACCGAACAACAATATGGACAAGGGAGTCACCTGTAGATGTGGAGGGAGCGAATAAAAATGTAGACATGAACTCCAATGTAAGCTCCCGATGGGCCCTTCTATATCCAAAGTCGAACATCCGCCGCCACGGTGTCGAGTCCTCGGCCCCAACGAGCGTCTCAACATGCTCCAAATCACCCACTGATTCCAACACCTCCCAGTCGATGGAACGACTCCCCTTTAGGGGCTGACCTAACAACCTTCAAAGCCAACTACGTGGCGTGGTCTCTCGTAGAAATTGAAGACGCGGGTGAGGGTCTAAAAAATCACCCTGACCCTCGAGCTCGGTCTCAAGACGTGCACACTTACACGATGACATAATCTATTAAAAAAATATTTTAAAAAACCAAATTATATTTGAAGTCAAAACAAGGTTATGGGCCGTGAAGATCCTCACAGCCCGTAACCCTTTGAAAAGTTTAAGAGGTTACGAGTCGGGAAGGACGTTAACGGCTCGTAAGCTTTTAAAACTTTCAAATGGTTACGGCCCGTGAGGTAACTTCACGGCTCGTAACCTTTTTATCCAAAAAAGGTAATGAGCTGTGCCCGTAACCCATTGAAATTTCTAAAAGTTTGGAATTTTAATTTTAAATTTATACAATATTAAATCATAATTAGAAAAAATTAAAAATGAAATTAGTTACGTTCCTAATAATAGAAAAAAAGAACCAAATTGAGGTCGTAAAAGTGAAAATGACAAGGGTCGTATAAGAGATAATAATAATCGTGAAACTGGGTGTGAATGGACTTATAGGGCGTGAATGGACTTATAGGGCGTGAAGCTTATATTTTAAAAGCTTCACGGCCCGTGAAGAGTATCACTGCACGTGAAGATATTATTCATGGCCCGTGAAGCATCTCACGGTTGTGAATTATTTTGTAATTAATATTATAACCGTTGAACATTCACGATCCGTAAGACACATCACGGTTGTTATGATTAAATTTCAAAACATAGTCGTTGGGCTTAAGGACTCGTGAAGTGAGTCACGATCGTAAGATTTAATTTCCCAAAATAGATCCATTGGTCTAAAACGTGATGAGTATCGAACCACTCAGGAACTTAGCAACAAATGGTTCGAATTGAGGAGAAAGATCTCGATATTTCACTCAATATACGATAACGTTTACGACAACCAAAACACTCAGTGGAATGACACAAACATTATGGAAAGGACTCAAGAACAATATCGACGAAAAATCAAAACATCTTTTAATCATGTTGCGCTTTGGAACTTTCTTAAAAATCAACAAGATTAAAGATTGGAACATCTTTTATTTGTTTCAAGCAGATCACTAATATTTTTATTTGTTACAATCAGGTTATTAAAGTTTTAAAAGTATCCAATAAGCTTACTCATATATTTTCAAAATTTTGAAATAATTAACAATTTTTATAAAATAATTTGGTTCTTTATAAATATTGTCAATTTCTTAAGTTATTTAATATTCTAAAAAATATGTTTATAATTTATGAGTGATTTAATTAAAGCAATTCTAAAACATTAATAACCTGATTGAAACAATTTTTTTATAAATGACTTGATTAAGACAAATAAATTTCTAAGTAATTTGATTAAGGAGCTGTTTGATTTTTCTTACTCGGTTAGAAGGTGGTGATCAGATAAAAGGTTGCTCCAAATCTGACCGGGTAAGAAGAAAAATAGGCATGAGTCAGTAGTGTTGGACCGAGTTAGACGCGAAAAAGTTATAATTAAACACGCTGACCGACCAAAATGTCTGACCGGATCATTAGGTAAGATATTTTGACCGGGTAGAAATAAATCAAACAACCCCAAAACAAATAAATTATTGGATTTATATAAATTTAATTACTCCACATGTGTTATTTTAAACAATTGTGGGTGCGTGTTGTTTAGTTGTTACACAGGGTAATTAGCCTAGTAAAATCATATGAGATTTGCTTAAGAGCGGAAAATTACAAAATCGAATCGAAGGGTGATTAAATCCTGAAACGTCTTCTGTAACTCCAATCGAGTTTGAGGTCTTAATACACAGTGACTGCTATCGTCCTCCCTCACGGTCACAGGATCATCGATTCTACTTTTGTTACCAAGTCCCCTAGGGTTTCTTTGATTGATCCACCATTCCCTCATTTTGCATACCTTGATCTTCCTTCTAGTGAACTCACTACCATCAAGGTCTTCATGAAAATTAGGGTTTTATTCCTGTTACTAGTTTTTTCTGTAGCATTCATTTCTACCCATGGAGAGGAGCCTAAATCCAACAAGTTCCGTGAACGTGAAGCCACCGACGATAACTTAGGATATCCCAATTTGTAAGTCTTCTTACTTTTTCATCTATTTTGCTATGGATGGCCCTTTGCTTTATACTTTTGCTACTTCTGTATTGTTTGAAGCATCACGCCGTTGTGATTTTGTGTTATGAGCTCCTAATTAAGGCCTAGGAGTAATCCTTACCATGGGTTTTGCTGATTTGGGAACTAGTTGTCAGCTTGTTGATGGGTTCTTTCGATGTAGTGAATTGGACCAGGATTATGGTTTTTGGGCATATTTCTGGCTTCTTATTGACCTCCAAGTAGGAAATTGTATTAACCTGGTAGTGATTGTGAGTCATTTGTGAGCTATCTGTTGAGTCCTACTGGTACTCTTCTTGTTCATTATGAACATGCCATCTCACAACAAGTTGATTAGGGGTTACACTTTACCTTGGGGAAATTTCATACTTCAATTAGAATGGATGTAACCATCTCTTACACAATGACCAGGCCAAACACCACTCAAGTTAATGACACGTAATATAGTTAGAATAATTTTGTTCTTCTAGTTGAAGAAGCATACTTCATAACAGTTATGTAGTTTACAACTGCTAGTTTTTAGGTCAAGACTCAAGAGCTATAAACAATTTTGACTTTTGTGACCTCTACGAAGTAAGCAGGTAGTGTAATGTTTTATTTTGTTTTTTTTTTCTTTCTATAAATGGGAAGAATGGTAGTATGATACGGATTTAGAGTTGGTGAAATTTGAAAGTGTTATACTTTTAGTGCTTTTGGTAAGCATCTCTAACCACCTACACCTTTTGCAGTTGGCGCTATAACTAATTTTTTATATGCTTGGTGTCTATAGTGATGAGGATGAGTTGTTGAACAAACAATGCCCTCAGAATTTGGAGCTAAGATGGCAGACGGAAGTTAGTTCTAGCATATACGCAACACCATTGATTGCTGATATTAACAGGTAAAAGAGAGTTGAAAATTTTGTTTTGAATGTAGTGTTATACCTTCTTCTTTTGGCCTATATTTCATGTCATGTTGTATTTTAAGCTACCTTACTCATTCATGGATGCAATAATTAACCTTGGATAGTTCCAAGCAGCTTATGCATTGTCCGTTATTCTACTTAATTGTACAAGAGTTGGCATTCTATAGTAATTTTCTTGTGGTTACTTTTTTCATAGTGATGGCAAACTTGATGTTGTTGTTCCATCTTTTGTTCACTACCTGGAAGTCCTGGAAGGTTCTGATGGAGACAAAATGCCAGGTGTGTCATTCAGTTAGAATGAATTGATTCTTGTTTATGACTTTATGTACCTACACTACTTTTGTAGTTGTCTATATGTAAGTTGTACCAATCTTGAGATATCGTGAAACTCATTACAAAATGTTCCCGTGACTTGTAAAGCGAAATATATTACATACAAGATTAGCTTACTTGTAATATTTCACTTTTATGAATCCTTTATCGATATCAGGAATGATATTATGAGGAATGCCTGCACAGGAATGATGTGGATGGAACACATTTATTGGGGTTTAGACTTTTAGTTGCATAAGCTGATAAACAACTAAACAAGTACTATGATTACTTGGTTGATCCTAAGTTGTTCTTTTACATGGATTATCAGGATGGCCTGCTTTCCATCAGTCTACTGTTCATGCCAGTCCACTCTTGTATGATATTGACAAGGATGGTGTGAGAGAAATAGCTCTGGCTACATACAATGGCGAGGTGCTATTCTTCCGGTACAACTGTTTTCCTAACTTGCAGCATTTTTATCTTATCTTCTCTTCTTATTAGACATCCAGATTCAGTATCTTTTTCTATGCAGGGCTTCAGGTTATATGATGTCAGATAAATTAGAGGTTCCTAGGCTAAAAGCTAAAAGAGATTGGTATGTGGGGTTAAACCCAGATCCACTTGACCACTCTCATCCAGATGTTCATGATGACCTACTTGTTCAGGAAGCTGTTATGCACTCCATATCTCGTACGTCATTATGTTTTATACAATAATCCTGGAAATTAATTGTTTAGCTCCTGCGCCTGAGTATATACTTTTTGGCCACTTTACTACAAGAGATTCGTTCTAGGATTCTTGATTCTTTTTTCATGTTCTCTCCCCTTGCACTTGTCTTAAAAAGTGGCTTTACCGTTTTCCAGTTACTTCTCTGTCAACTGGCAAGTTGCTCTTAAGTTTTGTCAAAAAGTTGCACCAGTGGGGATAGTTGCTTTGAACTCATGTTACATTGGCAAAATAAATATATTTTTATTAGTAGAATGGACAAAAGGCAATTTACTTGCTATCAAATAGTTCCCTTTAACAACATGATATAGTCCCATGTATACAGGAAACTTTTAAGTCACTTATAAGATCGCTTTGATGGCCAATTTAATTTTTCTACATCTTTTGTAACTCGAGAAAAATAATGTAACATCAAGCCCTGTTGTCAATAGCGGCTATCACGACCGTTATAGCGCGCTATGTAGCGTGGCGCCAATCGGTCACTATTTGTAAATAGTGACTACATAGCGGTATTTTTTTATTTTTTTTATTTTTTTATTTTTTATTTATTTTTTATTTGGTAAATATGAGATTTAGATGATTAGTAATCAAGTATTTTAGCTATTTTGGGGGTCTTTGCTTAGATTTCTTACTACTTTATTACTAAACATGCTTATCTATTGAATGTAAAACAATCTTAGATATTATTCTACTTAATCGCTAAACACGAAATAGCAGTCACTATTTACTACTATTCGCTACGTAGCATATAGGTGGCTTGTCGCTATTTACCGCTATTCACTATTGACAACTATGACATCAAGTCTGTCTGGCATTTATCTAAGCTTAACCTTTATCAGGTGACAGCCATAAAGATGAAAGTATTTTATTAACAACGATTTTTTTTAACTGGTCTTTTAGATGTTATTAAAACTTGAAATTTTAAACCGTACCAGAAATATCTAACCAGCCTACACTTGAATAAACATTTCCCCAGCCGCTAACCATACAACTGGTTTGGAGGAGAATAAGGGGAAAGAGACTGAAACACATCTAAAACCTGAATCACCAAATAATACAGAGAATACTTCTTTGAGTGAACACGTTAAAAATTCACATAATGAGAGCGCTGCTAGTACAGACTCAATGGAAAAGGGCAGTGATAATGCAGCAAATAAAACTAGTCCGCCTATTGAGTTGCCAGAGAACAGCAATAATGCAGAAAATAAAGCTGGTCCACATATTGAGGTGCCAATGGACTTTCAGAACACCTCATTAAATACAGCACCAGACAATGTACAGGCTACTAATAATGAAACAAGCACCGGAAGAAGGCTTCTTGAAGAAAAATCACAAGAGAACAATGAGAAGGATGTTCCTGTTGCAACTGTGGAAAATGAGGAAGGCCTAGAAGCTGATGCTGATTCATCTTTTGAGTTACTTCGTGACAATGATGAGCTGGCAGATGAATATAACTATGACTATGATGATTATGTTGATGAAACAATGTGGGGAGATGAGGAGTGGAATGAAGCACAACACGAGGCATCTCAAAGTTATGTGCATGTTGATTCACACATTTTGTGTACTCCTGTAAGTCTTACATGCTATGAGATAGACCATCTTAGGTTATGTGATATTGGAATGAATTATGAAATATGCTTGTTTCCTTGTTATTTTTAGGTGATAGCTGATATTGATCAGGATGGGATTTCAGAGATGATTGTTGCGGTCTCATATTTCTTTGACCAGGAGTGAGTGTCCTCTTATTATATATGGGTTATAATCATGGCTGGTTTTTTAACCATAGGCATCCTTTTACAGGTACTATGACAACGCAGAGCGTGTGAAGGAGCTTGGTGGTATTGAAATTGGAAAATATGTTGGTGGTGGAATTGTTGTTTTTAACCTTGAGACCAAACAAATTAAGTGGACTGCCGAGCTGGATCTAAGTACAGATACTGCGAAGTACCGTGCGTATATATATTCATCTCCAACAGTGGTTGATTTGGATGGTGATGGATACCTAGACATCCTTGTTGGCACTTCTTATGGCTTATTTTATATCTTGGATCATAAAGGTAATTCATTTATTCATTGAGACATTAATGTGCAAAGCATTTTAATTTTAATTGTGATTCAGGCAAGGTAAGGGAAAAGTTCCCTCTTGAGATGGCTGAAATTCAGGGAGCTGTAGTAGCTGCTGATATTAATGATGATGGGAAGATTGAATTGGTTACTACTGACACACATGGGAATGTTGCTGCATGGACTCCTCAAGGTGTAGAAATTTGGGAAGCCCATCTTAAGAGCTTAATTTCTCAGGTAAGGAAACATGGCTCATGGGTTGAAATGGGATAGGCTGGCTTGACCCACTAACATGTTTACAACATTCTTAGGGTGCAACTGTTGGCGATGTGGATGGAGATGGGCACACAGATGTGGTGATTCCAACGATATCAGGAAATATTTATGTGCTTAGTGGAAAAGATGGCTCGTATGTGCGCCCTTATCCATATAGAACTCATGGGAGAGTGATGAATCAAGTTCTGCTGGTTGACTTGAGCAAGCGCAGGGAAAAGAAGAAAGGACTTACTATTGTCACAACATCATTTGATGGTTACTTGTATCTCATTGATGGTCCAACTTCATGTGCTGATGTTGTGGATATTGGTGAAACATCGTAAGTTCCTCTTTCTACAAACTCTGGCTGATCTTTCCTTCACCGAAGTACCACAGCAAGCAATGCCAATTTCAACCATAAACGAGTGCGTTGTTATATTTTAACTTTGACATATTAAACTGGTAAAGTCAGGAAAAACAAAATTAGCTTGAAAGAATACATTTCAACTGGGTTTAATGTTGCAAAATTGTATTTGCATAAAGCCTTATAAATTATTTTAAGTCGGAATAGAATAACTTTTGTGATTATATTCACACACTAGTTATATGGTGAAAATTGGAATTTTTTAACAAAAAGTGTTTTCATCATCCAAATCCAACCATAACCATTCTAAAATTACATATTTTGATGCAAACACGAAATGTCTCGTTATCCAATCCGCTTGACTCAACTTCGCCACTTCTAACCACATCGGGCACCTAACTTGTGTAGTTCATTAGGGTTTTTCGACTTCATATGTGTGGCTTTAACTGTATGACCAAATTGTTGACTATGGAAGCCTGGGGACAACTTGCTAGTTTCTTTCGGAAAAATAGAGTGGGGGCAAAGACTTACCATCTACAAGCTTAGACAACGGGCAATAAAATACAAGTAAACTTGCATAAAAATATATGCTTATAATATATGATAGTCTATACAAAATACAAATTGTATTGTAACACTTCCGGTAAATCTTATTGTTGTACATTATTACTTTAATTCTAATATTACTTTTGAACATAGACTCCCAGCTTGGCTTTCTGATACTAATCTTTAAAATATGAATTATTAAGAATTTATGCTTTTGTTAGTTTCTGCCTTATTTCCCATAAATTTATCTAAAATTGGTGAATCATTAATGAACAGATATAGCATGGTGTTAGCAGACAACGTCGATGGTGGAGATGATCTTGATCTTATTGTGACAACCATGAATGGCAATGTCTTTTGTTTTTCAACCCCCGCCCCACATCATCCTCTCAAGGCAAGGCATAAAATTTATTCTCATACTACTACTTCCAATTGTTGATTCTTTATACATTTTTTTCTATGTTTTGCTTTGCTAGGCGTGGAGATCACATAATCAAGGACGGAATAATGTTGCAGCTCGCATTGATCGTGAAGGTGTCTATGTGACACCTTCATCTAGAACATTCCGTGATGAAGAAGGAAAACATTTCTGGGTTGAAATAGAGATTGTAGATAGACACAGGGTACCGTCTGGATATCAAGCCCCCTATAATGTTACGGTAAGAACAGTATGCCCGACTCTTTTTAAGAATTACTACTGTTAAAATATACGTAATGCAATTTTTTTTGACCATTTACTTAAAAGAACTAGAGGTGGCAATTTTCACTCATTTCAGGTAAAATGAAAATTGGCTAAAATGATAATGGTAATGTGTTGAAAGTAACCCAAAGTCTATTTAAAATGCGTAAAGCCTCCTAAGTCATTTTATTATAAAATTTGGATAATCATTGTAGTAATATATAATTTTTACTTATATTTAGAACAACACTTACAAATTTAAGAATTGAAAAGAAAAGGCAAAAAGTGCTTGTGGGTTGGCCAGGGCAATGAGATTTGTTTTGAGCCATACTGAAATGACCTGTTCTGTTCCAAATTCTCCCGACTCAGCCATTTACCCAACTCTAAATAGTAAATACAAGTGTTTAGCTATTGGAATAAATAATAATCCTATGAACCTAAATCAATACATTTTTGTTAATATTATGATTGATTTTAGAGTGAAGTTTGGTTTTGCTCTTTAAGGTTTGACAAAAATAACTATTTTTCTCCAAAAGATTGAAAACCATCAATTTACCACCAAAAGTTTCATAAAGTTGTTTTAATTTATTCCAAAAGTTTCATCAATGTTTCAACTTGAATCCAAAATAATGAAACTTTTATACTAAAACAACTTATGAAACTTTTGGAGGTAAATTGATGTTTTTAATCTTTTGGAGTAAAATGGTTACTTTCATCAAACCTTAGGGAGCAAAATTGAAATTAACTCATGATTTTAAGCGTTACCACAAAAGTGTGCTGTTCTTTAGGTATATTATTTCCATAATATTTTTAACTTTTTCAAAGATGATTTTGGAGTTTATGCATTTAAAATATGCCTAGTGATTTTCCACCCTTTCGACCATTTCCTTTTTAGCCAAGTATGCCTGTCGTAAGTAATTTGGTCCAAATTGCATCATATAAAAATCAACCTGAATGGATACGCTTATAAGTAAACATGTCAATTTTACGACCTCTAATAGTATTACTTGATTCATTTACCGAAGCACTATAATCTAATTGGTTTTTTCCGTGCCAAACATACATTTCAGACATCGTTATTAGTTCCTGGAAACTACCAAGGGGAAAGAACAATCAAAAGCAATCAGGTTTATGATAAACCTGGAAAATACAGGATGAAGTTGCCAACAGTCGGTGTAAGAACGACAGGAACAGTGGTGGTGGAAATGACAGACAAAAATGGGCTATACTTTTCTGATGAATTCTCTTTGACCTTTCATCTCCATTATTACAAACTGCTAAAATGGCTTCTCGTGCTTCCAATGATTGGCATGTTTGCTGTTCTCGTCATATTTCGTCCACAGGAATCCGTTCCATTACCATCCTTCTCACGCAACACAGACTTATAAGTCGGAAAAAAGTCGACATTTGTTGTTTTTAGTGTTGACGTATTTTAGACTGGATGATGTTGGATCAAGTTTTGTGTTGGGAAGAGTTGTCAAAAGCAGGTTACTGTTTAGTTTAGATATACATATGTGGTTTCAGTTCCTTTATAGAAAATTGGTATTTATTCAGACCTTTTTGCTTTAAGGTTTCAGTTCATGATTAATAATATTTGATAGAGGAGATGATTTTAGTAGAAAAAAGAATGAGCGTAGAACTGATAAGAAATGATGAGAAACTGTTTTAGTGTTAAAAGCTCTCATCCACTTAGGCAGTGGGTAAATGGATCCAGTCGCGTGGGTGAGGCTGTCATATAATACATTTTCTTGCAAGGAACACGCATTCTGGTGGATCGTTACGCTATATTTTTAACTACATACATAATTAGTTATTTCAAAGTACATGCCACTTCACCTATACGGGCTATGTCTTGAGAGCTTTGGTTACATCTATGCCCAATTAGGAGGCAACACCCCATCGACCGAGTCCCACATCTCTCGGTTGACATGAATCTGCCCAAGTGCAACTGAGCTTCTTTAGTCGAACTTGTCTACGACACTTCCAACTTGTGCTGCTCACCCATTGGGACACCCAGCAGTCGTTTTCTACCTCTGGCGCAAAGAGCATTTGAAATCTTTCCAAAAACAAAGTATCTTTTTTCACTACACCCAATATTCCTTTGAAACGGAGAAAAAGGAATAATCCTGGCTTCACGAGGTTTAAAAGTATTCTCATCCTTTGCAGCACACTATTTCCACAGACCCTACGTGCGCGCATATGAACCACACGAGAGATAATAAATATTAACCCATAAACCGCTCGGTTTATTTACGGACCTCCAAGTTCTTTTTTACAAAAGAGCCTAATTAAAAGGTTCCAACCAACAACCCAATCCCAACTACCATTTTGTTTAGAAGTCATAACCGTTTTCCAATGCTGTTAATGCATTTTCCTCTCCTTCCAGTGAATTCTTTCAAGGATTTTCAATACAAATGACAGGATGAGAAAAAGTTACTTATAAAATACTCCAAGAGATCCAACAACAATAGTAATCAATAATGAGTGGGGGCTATTTACAAGTGACGTAAAATAGTAAATGAACGCTGGCATGTTTTCCAATCTATCAATGATTACCGCTATACCTTCAGATTCATTATATTAAGACCCACCATTAGCACTTACATGCACTTGTAACACGTTTGAGACTCACGTGTTAACACAATTCAGACCTACATACACCATCTCTTAAAATTACCTCATGTATCAAAAACACATTCAAAAGGAAAAATATTTACCATATCGTATGTATGCAACATTGGCATAACATTTAGGGTTTATACGAAATTAGCATCTTTTATTCTTATTTGGCTTTTTTGACATCTTTTTTTCTTTTTAGTTTATTATCTTTTAATCTTTTGATTATATTTGATTTCTTTTCAAATTATTTTTTTCATATATTACTAATATAAATAAAATCCATAGATTAGAAAATTGCTAGCTTGAGTATGACAATACTATAACTCAAGAGTGACGGGGAATGACTGGGCTCAAGAGTAAAGTCAACATGACATGTAATCAATATTAACCACCAAACTCTAATTTGTTCCCCACTCAAATCATAGTTTTCACATATTCTTTTTATAAATTTAATTCCCGCTAAAATCAAAATATTTTTGGTTGTTTCTTTAGAATTTTCGCATCATAACATTATGATTTTTCGTAAAAATTTACAATTTTTAAAACAAAAAAGATAAAATCTTATTAGAAAATTTTCTAACTGATCATTCAAAGTTAATCAATGATAAAATGCTTTAGTGAAAAGATTTGAAATATTAGCACCCAAAGAACTTGTTTTAAAAGGATAAGTTTACGATCAAAATAGTCATGAATGACACGGATGTCGATATGTTTGGTCTTGAAGTGCTGAATGCAATTCCAATACAACTGCTTCATTGTTACATACAATAGGCATATTATAAAATTCGAATCGTTATCAACTAATTGTTGCTAAATCCAAACTATTTTAGAACAACTTGATGCACTTATGTATTGTGCATCGAATGTCCATATCGACATCATATTCTTTTACTTGCATTACCCAGAAATCAATTTGTTACCCAGGAATTAACATCCTTCTTATATGGATATCCTGTTAAGATTACATCATGCATAATCATTGTCAGTGTAAGTATATAAATTTAGTTCATGATTTTGAGGATATCAAATACTAAGTTTTTACTGAACTTTAAGATACTTGAAAATCTAGGTTTAATAGTGCATGTAAAACTTATTTTAGTTTTAAAAAATAGGTAAAACATTTATATAATAAGAAAAATCGAAAGATAGGTGGAACTATTACACACATACAAATATACACACATGTAGTGAGGTTGTAATAAAAAACACTTATTTTTAAAATGGTAAAAAGACATAATGTTGCACGACAAAAACAAAATGACAAACAATTATGAGCAATAAGACATATAATGAGTAATAAAGACAAAATTAAGAGCAGAAAAGACACAAGGTCAAGATGGAAAGACACAATTGGTTGGAAACATAAAAAATCAAAAGCCTACATGCTATATACTCAAAGCTAACCCTAAAAACTAAAATTGTAGAGATTGATGAGCCGGTTTCAATGCTGGAATTCACTTGAAGTTTGTTTGACCCACTCTGGGAGTGGCTAAAAGGTCCTTTTTAGGGATAAATTTTACTCTAATGCTATAGTATATGTATACTCTATTATTTAGAATCAGATTGAACATTGAGTCAAATGTCTTATCGGTCTGCTAGTTGGACCAGTTAGACTGGTCGGACCGGACATAAGAACCGGATAAAATTATAATTAATTAAATAAATGTATGTAAAAATACCAAAAAATTAAAATATATATATAAAAACCGGTTTAACTAGTCTGAATTCTGGTTCTGGTTCCCGGTTTGACCGTTAGTTCAACTACCCCTGGTTCAACTTTCTGGTTCTCGATCTGAGTGTCACTTCAACTAGTCCCACCACTTGTTTAATGTCAAAACGGTTTTTAGTTATCAAACTGGACCGGGTTGGAGTCCGATTTTGGTCTAACATGTTGAACCTGCTGGCTGGTCCGTTTTTCAAAACAATGATTATAACACGTATAAAAATGGCAAGAAAGTAAATTGATATAAAATTTAAGACTTTAAATAATTACAAGTGTTAAAACACATTGTACAATCCTTTCAAGCTAAACCGAAGGTTTATTTTTCTTCCTTTTTAGCTAAAACCCTAATTTTTTTCTAAAATCTTCTCTTATGAATCAACACATTGTACAAGTTGATATTGACAGGCTTTTGTATATTCTCGCTATTACATAAGGTCTTGGTTTTAACCTTTTCCTATAGGTATATCTATATATGTGTATATGTATATATCTATATACATTTGTATAAGGATTATCAAAATTGAAAGTGGATTTCGCCTGGTATGTATTAGAAATGATCTAAGCCATTGATCAAATGAATTTAATAGTTAATACTAACATGTTAACAACTTTATACTGAACTAGAAGTTAATTAGTAACATTTGATGAGGTAAAAGGGAAATTCTTCGCTTGTGTTGATGTATATCATTAAATTATAATTTCGATGCACCTGAAATTGAAGGAACTTCTGTATGTTAAATTATTACTTCAAAAAGATATTGCTGTATGTGACAACTCCTGTTTTTTGGCCTAAATTTTTTTAGCAACCTTATCAAGCCACACTTTCACACCAAACCCGATCTAGGAGGCAATGAATAGGGCCCAGCAGCCTTGGGCTTAAGCCCACACCCACACGCTCACCCAAATGGGCTTGGCCCATTAGTCCTTAATTGGGCCATATAATTTAGTGGGCATCAATCCTCATAACCAATATGGGCCAATGGGCCATCATTTGATTAGAGAGCATGTTGAACTGACCAAATGGGCCTAAGGCCCGATACCTTAGAAAATCAATGTACTAAATGAACTTCGATTAAAAAATTAATCACGTGAAAATTCTAACAAATATCAAAATACTAAAACCATTAACCTAAGTTTGCCGGAGCAAAACAATTAAGCGAGACCATAACAACAAATACCATTTAAGATCATTAACAAAACTTAACCAAAATAACTTTTAAATTATAAATACTAGACACATAAGTTAAATAATAAATTATGATCTCCTTAATCTAAAATCACATAAATATGTAGGATCAAGTTTGGTCACTCAACATAGTTGTAGTCTTTCAAACTCATCAAGTCACACGCAGATTGATGATGCAAAATCCTCTAAGAGTTGATAATAATATATTAAGTAAACAAACACACAAGAAAGGTTTTCAAGATAATTGTATATATTACTTTTTAACTCAAGGTATTACAAGACTCTTACAAGCATGTTAAATGAGTTACAATGAGAAACTATATATACTACTATCTATAGCTGGATATACTTTGATACCAGCTGGAACTTACAACTAAAAAAATACTACATTGCTAGAAGTAAGGTATCTTAGATAAATTACTATCTAAGATTTGGTAGTCATGACATGTCCACGACTTACCTTTTGTCACCAACTGAACTTGGTAACTATCGGAAGCCTTTGTAAGTAGCACCAAAATTTGACTAAGTGATTTGGTTTTGGTTGCACCAGCCTTCTTCTTGATCCAACAAACTCCCCCTAGGTTGATGCTACCAAAACCTCACTTGTTTCTGCTCCTCAAAACTTTCAGCACCAAGGAGAGTAAATACTTGTCAGTTTCCGTGTTCTTTCCTGATGTAGTGATGAGAAGTTTGTACAAATCTTTAGTTGATAGGAACTCCAGTCTGTCACCCTGAATAATATGTACCCTTTGTTGTGGCCCTCTAAAAAGAGTTAGTTGATGGGAGCTATAATCATATTCTCATCTACTATAGGTTCTAATTCAGGACCTCCACCATCTATAGAAAGGTTGTGCCCTTGGTGGGAAGTCTATCCTTGTCTTCCTTTCTTCTCAACTTCATCTCTTCTTCAATCTTAGCTTTTGCAGTTAACTCAGCAAGATGAAGACTGCTGATATGATTTCTAATAAGAGCAGCAGTTTTAGAGTTGGAGGGGTTGGAGAATGGTTTCTCTCCTAACTTAGCAATATCAAACCTGCTAGAGTGTAGCATAGATATGGCATTCAGCCTGTTGACTTCACCACTCTCTCTTTCCACAACAAAGTTGTGAGTAGCTTCATCGAACCTCCACCAGATTATTTTCTTTCTAGGCACAAGAGACTGACTAGGAATCTTGTCCTTTTTCTTTGTATCCAACAGAGTCACCAACTTTCTTCTTAGTCTCTTCTCTTCATCATTCAATGAGTCTGAGTTGAGGCCTAGAAATCTTGTAGTATGGTCCAGTGTTCCTCTGGGCAGATTAAGAAATTGATCTCTTGTGAGGGAACGTGAAGATCCATCAACATAAGATAGTTTGACAGAGTCTTCCTCACAGGAGATGTCACTCAAAGTTGTGTAGTTGGTGAGCTTTGTCTTGATTGCCTTGAACTCCTCTAGGGAGAGATGTTTGGAAGGCTGAGGGGATGGTTTGGAGGGTTGTTGGGTAGGATGAGGTGTAGTGGTTCTGGTAAGTGTTTTGGGTTGAAGGATGAGTAGTTTGGGTGGTTGATGTAGTGAAAAGTACACGTATTATTATAGCATATTTTATATTCTTTTCACAACATCTGTTATCAATTATCCCTCGGTTTCGGTATACTACTGATTGATTGTGTATTTTGCAGTAGTTGGAATAGAAGGAAGCTAAAAATAGCGGAAATGAGAAGAACGAGCTTCCGGGATCGAAACGAGTGGATCGTGCATGAAAAGGAAATAAGAAAACTGGTTCTGATGCACCT
>BJCM01068633.1:0-21360 GCA_018326385.1 Flaveria bidentis
TGTCTAGTCAATTGTATCCAACCTGGCTTTCATAGTATGGCCGGGTTGTAGGATGTAGTATAAGTATTCTTTTGTTCTTGTAACTAAGATATGCTTTGTAACACATGTAATAGAACTTGAGAAAGCAATATACTGCAATCTTGAAAACCCATTTCCCTGTGTTGTGTTCTTTGGTTCTGTCTCATATAATTACTTGTGTTCTTAGTGTCATATCTTGTGGTTAATCCAGTTCACTGTTTGATTAAGTTTGAGTTACTCTCCTCTTTGTGTTGTTGTGTTGTAATTTGCAAAGCCTTCAACGGTACTGCAAGGTCAGTCCAGTGCACAAGCCCATTGGACGCGTATTAAACTTGTGAAACTAATGTGTGATAAAAAAATCTGGTTTTTATAATATTAGGTGGTACAATACAATTGATGTTTACTTGATTACTTCACTATTATATATGTGTTTGTATAATTGGAATGTGCATGTATTAGAAACAAAAAATAATTATATACGTGTGTATGATAAGTGTGTTTGTATGTATGATAACACTATTATACATGTGTGCGCCTTATTATGTGTCCCCATATCCTTGTGGTTAGTGGAGAACAGTCATCGGCTTATTTTCTTATACAACAGGCTTGGGTTTTCTTGCTACAGACGAGAGAGACAGGGGGAAGCAGGGCTCGAAGAACGAGCCGAGCCACCCAATACAATTCAGTCGATACAGAGTCTCTCCCAAGTGTGGAGCAGGGCCTCGTGCACTTCTATCGTTTAGATCGGAGAATTATGAAGGAAATATGTTTTTTAATTCCCGGAAACCAAACACATTGAAGAATCGAAAGAATCTGCCCGGTCTAGGACTGAAAAGGGGGGCTAAATGCAGAGACATGTGTATGACAAACAATCTAGAGTCATGTACATGTGAGTATGCATGATACAATTGTTATGTATGTGTGTGCATGATAAGTACGAGTGTAAGTGTGATGAAGTTGTTCGTTGTTATATATGTGCATGTATGATGAAATTGTTATACATAACATATGATTAGTATGTTTACTAATGTATCAGCTTGATAGAATAAAAAAAATCTATATCTATAATCTATAATACTTATATAAAAATAAAAAGATGATAAAATTTGTATTTTATACACAATTTAAGATACTTACTCATTTCATTTCTTTGTAAATTTTTATATAATACCAAAGTTGCCTTCTAAACATAATGTATAAGTAGCCTAAACATTTTAGCATTCATTGATGAGTTTAATAAAAGTTGTTAATATTGTTAACTTTAAACTATTATATAAGTATTATTTATATAAATTATTAATATGATTTAGAACAATATTATGCTTTAAACTATTATATAAGTGGAAATGACCGTGTATTTCGACAGTACGACTGTAACGCGATTTTTTGGGAACTCTATTTTAGTTAGTAGCGACTCAGTGCGGTATGATGTAATTTAAAAGTAAAATATAACTATTGAAAAAATTAAATGAAAGAAAACAATTACGTATATTACAAAAGTATTTAAGACAAGTATATTATCATAACAAGATTAGTGAAAGCATAGGTAGTATTTATGGTCGAAAATCACTTATTACCTAGATTTTAGGAATGTGTTTCGTTTTATGAATGAAGGTTAAAGTTTTATGATTATTAGATGCAGATTTCGGGTGGTGATTGCCATATATGGGAGAAAGTTAATAGATAAATTGTCACCACAAATTATCATATTGATTGTTATTGAGTTGTTAACAACCAGCAAAGGAAAGGGGAAGGGGGATTAATGCTCAATCGCAATGTATACACGAAATTGAAAGTAAACGACGGTTTTGTTTGGCCACGTGTATATGCGTTAGCATATGTATTATACTCATCATATGTTATTCATTATTGTAAAGACATAAATGTCATAAACTAGTTAATTTTTTGAAATTTAAGCATGACTTTTCATATGAGTATCTTAATCCATATGTAAATTATCATTCATTCCTCCTTTCACCTTTATTATAAAAGATATAGATAAATATTTAAATTTAATTTACTCATAACATGCCCCTATAAGAATATTAGTATTATAGTTATTATAAAGATGAAGATATATATAAGTTATATACTTAAATATTTAAATAATATAAAAGTTAATTTAAATAGTATTTAGTTATAAAAATATAACTAGTAAATATAAATTTAAATGTCAATTGTTCATGATCTGTAAAAAAGATTAGAGCTAACAAATTTGGCGTGGTAGTCAAATTGGTAATGGATCAAAATTGATTCGGGTCAAAACGATGTTACAAAAAGATTAAGATTTACTAAATATAGTGGTGTTTGGACTTACCAATATTATATATATATATATACACACACACACACTACTATATAATACATCTCTTTGGATAACGATGTAATTTACTAAACATACAAGTTTTGAAGCAACATGTACAAGTAGTGCAAAATATTTAACAATGGTAGAATAGTGAATTAATTAAGATTTTAAAACACTTTAGGGACAATATGGTAAATTTATTTATTAAACTATATATACTTTGACATTTTTACCCTTGTCTCTTTCATGTATTTAATAAACATTATTAATACAATAATTAACAATATGATATTATTTAATTCATTTAACTAAATCTTAGATTTATATACTTTTATATTGGAACAAGTCATGTCAAATATAATACATATTTTATTCAAGGGTATAAATTTAAGTTACTTTATATTTTTACATATATTTAATTTGCAAACATGTAGGGATGATTGCAATTATACTTTATCATGTCACATACGGGTCACCTCACGTGTTTATTTTTATGTATGTTTTGAGTTGGTTTACGTTTCGATATAAATTTTGTTTGTAGTCGCGTCAAATATAACATTTTTTATTCGACGATATAAATTCAAGGTAAATTTAGTTCGAAAACAAGGCGTGTCGAATGTAGCATATACCATATCACGTTGTGCGCGCTGCCGCGAAAGCATGATATGTAAAAATCCTAGTCTTGTTTCAAAAGTTTTTAGATTAAAGGGCCTTCAATCCTATCTAACCAAAAACCAATGTTATCAAAACCAGACTGAAACGAAAAATGGTTATGTAACCGATCCCGTTGTTTGTATTTAGATCGTTTTTAGTTGAACCGGCCAGTTATCAGTCGAACCATGTCACACCCCAACCTTAACGGCGGAATCGTCGAGATGTGAGGATTAAAATTGTTCACAGTCACATAACACTATCTTTAAATTAAAATATTATTATTATAAGTTTCAAAGGTAAATACAACCATAAGTCTTAACATGAAAAAGTCAAAACATAACAAAATAATCCAAGCTTTTTATTCTTTAATCTAGGTCTAAATCCTAGTTTTATGCAAACTTCAAATGATGACTTCAAACCTGGGCATTTCCTGAAATATGTTAAAAATAAAAGACCAACTATGAAGTTGATGAGTTTTCAAGGGTTTAATATACATAATATATCAAAAGGTTATAAGTAGCAATTCATGGTCAAAGGTTATGAGTTATGCAAGTCTATAGAACACATATAGCTACAATCAAAGCTCGACTGATTACAACTTTACAAGTTTATACGATTGGCTAAGTGTACTTGGTTTCTATGATGAACAAGTCATACGTCAACAGGAGCCGACAATACATGGGCTTTAGCACCAAATAGGCTTGTCAAGCCCATAAATCTATGACGTTGCCAGACTAGCAATAGTTAATGATTGTCAATATATAATGTTTCTCATATAACACTCACAATAATACAAATAACCATGACAAAAAGTAAAGATGAATTGCATGTGCGTTACAAGTATAAAAAGTTTACAAGTGTAAGTTGATAATGTTAACATGTTTTACCACAAAAGGTGTGAAATAAAGTAAAAATGGGGCATGAAGAACTCACTTGATATATATGTGTAAGACAATAATAAGGATTAAACGACATTCCGACGAACTCCTTTTTCAAGTTACCTAAACGTATATATATATATTACAAGTTTAGGTTTTAATAATGAGATTAACGTTTAAATATGATCTAGGGGTTTAAAGGGGAATTTGGGGTTTTGATATATAAATTTAATAATCAAAATACTTTTGTTTTTATTTTGATGAAAAGAATTACATCAATTTAATAATTTGTCATAAGGAAATAAATTTTGAATCGTTTGATATAATTAACAAAAATATAAAGTGTAATTACCTTTTTATATTTTTATTTTAAAACAAAAAAATTATGGTTTTTAAACAATAACATTTGAACTATAAATAATTTTAGTGATTTACAATATTACTTAGAGTATATATATATATATATATATATATATATATAAGAATAGCCTATATATAACCTTTGTTTTATAGAAATATAAAATTATTTAGAGAAATAAATTTACAAGATTTAATTGAGTGACTTTAAAAATAGTAAAATTTACAAAAATTGATTATAACAATTTTTAGTAATTTTTTTAATATTTTTTAGAGGCTGAAAAAACCTTAAAAAAATAACAGAGGTCGCCGGGTTCGAACCCGGGACCTCTAGTATGGGATGTGAGTGTATAACTAGTAAACCAAGGCCTTGGCTGCAGTATAATTTGGTTTTAAAATTTAAAAACATAACATAAGAGAATCCCAATTCATATGAACTCTAATTTCAAATTGATCCAAATCAAGCAACAATTCGCGTATGTTAATTGAATTAACGTTAGGGTTTTTAATCCCTATGCGAAATCGAGTGTGTTCATCTTACTTGATTATGAACGAATTGATGTAATTTTGCCCGGTAAAGATTCGGTTCGTACGCAAATGGTTAGGGGTGTTTGTAGTCGGTTCGAGCAATTTCTTCAAGCAATTGGAGGTACAAAAGGATTAAAAGGATTAAATGGCACATTTCCCCTCGGTTATATAGCCTTAATTTGAACGTTTTCACCTCGAACGGGTTTTGAACGTGGTTCGGGTATTTTGATTAACATTTAGTGATTAAACGACGGTTTCAACCAAATTAAACCATGCACTTAGCTTAGAAATGATTAAGCATACGTTTCTGAACCATCACCTGTCTTAATTTGATAATTTTGAGTTGAATTCACAATGACGATTGCAAAGCTTCGGTTTTCGAATTCAATTGTACTCGTAACAACTTGTAAAGTCGAATTAATACATCACTAAAGATTTGAAATGGTTTCTTGAAGTGAATGGCCTCGTTTTGGGTTGGATTTTGGTCGAATTAAACGGATTTGGACCCCTCGGCGCCGCGCCGAAGTTATGCCACCGGCGGCCGAAAAGTCGGGTCAAAAGGGGAAAAAAGAAAAGGTTTTGTTTTTTACAAAATTAGTCCCTGTAGTTTTTAAAAGTTATTATTTCATGTATTAAACATTTATTTAAAGTTTCCAATTTAACATAAATACCCTTTTAACTTATTTTATAACTTATTAATTATTTAACTTATATAAAGTATTATTATTATTATTATTATTATTATTATTATTTTATTTTATTTCTAGTATTATTATCATTTTTGTTATCATGTTTTTAACAGGGACAAGGCTATAATAACATGTAATATTTTTTATAGACAGTGGTGTTATTATTATTATTACTATTATTATTATTATTATTATTATTATTATTATTATTATTATTATTATTATTATTATTATTATTATTAACATAACTCAATGTTTGAGTTTTATATTAAATGAGGTAATTATCATTACTATTATTATTATTTAATAATTTAATTTATTAACATCTAAATTAACTAAGGAACACACATAACTAACTCGGATGTTTCCTCAAATGACAATAATGGTCCTTACAAGAATAAATGATGTTAACATTTAATTAACGAAAAACACGAAAGGTTACAAATCAGATTTTAAGGTTTTATAATTTTTCTTTCAAAATCATAATTTTATTAAATTTTAAATATTTATGATACATTTTATAGTTCATTAAGTGGTAAATTTTATGTTGAAAGTGTAATACTTTAAAACATATGATATTTTCATACTTTATTTTTAAACCAAACATATCTATACTGATTACATATGATAACACATTTATCACCACACATATTATCACTAGATTTCACATCATAAAAACTTTTCTTCCTAAACTTTTTTTTAACAAATTTTCCATAAGTTATGATATATTTCTTACTTAAAGTTTTTATTATTATTATTATTTTTTGAATGACAAATGTGAAGTTTTTATTTTTTTTAACTACTACAATCACCATAAACCATTCTAGGGATTTTATATTTATGACATCAATAATCTCAAACATTATTTTTAAACCTTATGATCATAAATTCTTATTTTTATATAATCAATTTAAAATAAAAATCATAAAGCT
This sequence comes from Flaveria bidentis, assembly GCA_018326385.1. Lineage (NCBI taxonomy): Eukaryota > Viridiplantae > Streptophyta > Magnoliopsida > Asterales > Asteraceae > Flaveria > Flaveria bidentis. Next base: position 6,362 of record BJCM01068633.1, read on the forward strand.
TAAATATTTTTGTTTACATATATAAATAATATATTTATAACTTTTAACTCGTGTAATACATGACTACAAACCTAATATAAATAATATTATTTTTTATTTATATATTATTTGATTCAACCGGTCTAACTTTATTAGTATACACTTGTAACCAATATTTTTAAAACCGGACTGGACAGTGAACCGGACCTCTTACCGGTCCGATGGTCGAACCGGTTCAACCGGTCAGACCGTATATAAGAACCGGATAAAATTATAAGTATTTTTTATAAGTATATGTAAAAATTACAAAAAAATAAAAAAAATATATAAAAAAACCGGTTCAACCGGTCCGACCACCGGTCCAGTTCCCGGTCCAACCGCCGGTCCGACCGGTTCAACCGGTCCGACCACTAATTCAACACTAAAACGGTATTTTACACCGAACCAGACCGGATCGGAGTCCGGTTCCCGGTCCAACCGGTCGGACCGATTTCAAAACCATGCTTGTAACTCGGGACTAAAATCGTAATCCGGACATACCAAAGGGACGATTTGTATTCAACACAAAAACAATAAAACCGACCGGAACCAAACTTGTCACAAATTCAGAGTCGGTGATTTTTCTTTTGAAAAACTAGGGTTTTCAACGCATTTGTATAATCGGAGATTTCAGCAGCAAACTGAAAAGAGGAAGATGACGACCAGAATTGCTCCCGGTGTAGGGGCGAATCTCTTAGGCCAACACTCGGCGGAGAGGAACCAAGACGCCACCGCCTACGTCGGCAATCTTGACCCACAGGTACTATTATGTCTCTCTGTCGATCATCTTTACCATCGTTTTGAATATGAAACTGTAATTGATTGGTTGAAGGACCCTAATCTGTGTTATATGAGCCAATAAACAAATAAACAAACAAATGCGACTGATAAGTAATAACCTAGCCGATTAAGCTCCAACATATTACTGTTCAACCGAGGGGATGCATTTTGTTCATAGAGTAACCGTTGGTTCCTTACGGAGAGACAAACTGTTAACGGAGAGACTTACGGAGAGAGTAAGTGTTAACCAAACTTAGCTGCTGTTTTAGTCTTTAGGTGATCTTGAAACTAAATTTGATAGTTTTGAAATTGAGAGTTACTCACCTTAGAAAGTTACAAAGCAGGAACTCGGGGTGTATGGGAAATCACAGTGCATAAGAAGTAAGTTTTAGCCGTTAATTGCAACGGGAGAACATGAAGGCGCTAAAAAGACGAGAAAGTTTGAACTCGTGATTGTTGTATTTAAACACTAGAAATTAAGCCTGCTAGCTGACACACAATGGGATAATCACTTGATCTACATGGGCAGGCCCCAAGTTTATTTAATAGTTAATCATATAGTATGGGTCTAGGATGATTTGGACAAATCCAGTCTAGGTTGATGAGTACCAATGTTAATGATCTCATTAGACTAGTTGAGATTGCTTAACTAGGCCTACTATTCGCTTGAATATTAATGTCAATTTGACTTCATTTTAATAATTGATCCACTTTTTGCTTGCTCACCCTTCACCAAGGTATTCTTTGGTGATATTGTTTTAATCAGGCCTTTACTTTTATTGGATAGAGCAGGCTTCATTTCACACTTGATAGCTATAGTCAAATGACCTAACGAATAATTGATATGAATATGGCATGCACTTGCAAAATGGGGAGTAGTTTTGTAGCATGTACCAAGTTTGATTTTCAGAGTCAAGATTATATATCTTTTTAAAGAAATAGATTATCTGTTTTTCTCATCCTTAATAAAAGCGGATGAGCTTTACATTGTAGTCCTGTAGTCCTCCTTGCGGTGTTGTTTTCATATTATCCTAATTTCTATGTATGAGTGGAGCTGTCGAACTGATGTTATATTATTTTCCCCTTTGCAGGCATCAGAAGAGTTATTATGGGAGTTATTTGTCCAAGCTGGTCCAGTTGGTAAGTTCTTAGTATTTAGATTTATGAAAACTATTTTGAGCTGAACCCCAACATGAATCGGTATTATAGATTTTTTTGCACTGAATTTATGTGAAGCTGTTACTCATATAAGTTATGCTGTTGATTGTGAGTAAACAAGTCTGTTTTATCTTAACAATGTGGTTTATAAGGGGCTAACAAAGCATGCAGAACTTTAATCAGTCTGTTTACGTATTTCTCTTATAATTGACATTATTATTCATCTTTTTGGATAAAATCAAATTTTTACGACTATACTTTCATACAACATTCTGTCTTTCTGAATAGCATATACTGACTTGTGTTATTTTGTACTCAGTTAATGTGTATGTTCCTAAAGATAGAGTCACTAATCTCCACCAAGGGTATGGCTTTGTAGAGTTCCGAAGTGAAGAAGATGCAGACTATGTAAGTATTACTTGTTCTGCTTTTATTTAATCACTTTTAGTTTTTAATGAAAGAACATTAAATGTGAGTATTTGTGCCTGGGAGAGTTAAAAAGGTTATATAGACTTCTTAACTGTAGAACTAACATCTAAAATGTGGAACTTGCTTTGTTTTTTTCTTTGAAAATGTGAATGCTATGATTGAACTGATTTTTATCTACTACATTAAGCCTTTTTATTCAATTATGTAACTCAAACCTCAATTATCAATTCTGTATATGTTTATATGGCTATATTTATATATCGATACACAAACATCAGTAAGCATACATGTGTGACAAGAAGTTTTATATTTTAACTTTTGTATTAAAGAACGAATGAGAACATGAATTTAAAAACATAATCAATGATACATCCAACATTTCAGTTAGTTTTCTGGTAAAAAGGATGCGAGTACTGTCTATCTAACCACTACACACCGTTGTTCCCACGACCCACAACTGTCTCTGCCATCGCACACAGCACAATTACACAATTTGGTGCTTTCACAAAACTCGATCTTCTTTTTCTGGTTTGGTTTCTACAAGAGGCTGAAAGAGAAGTAGAGTATTAATCGACCAACAACTCCTTTTTTTCGGTTTCAAAATTCATAGATGTCTATCTTCTTTCGTGCCCATTTCTACCAAAGTCGTTGATGTTTTGATCAGCTATATTAGCTATGGATATTCTTTGGGTTGCATGGGTTGTCAATGTCTAAGTTTGGATCCAACATCACATGGATAATAAGTGTTTTGACTTATTTTGCTGATGATGCAGGCAATAAAAGTTCTCAACATGATTAAGTTATATGGGAAGCCAATACGAGTGAACAAGGTACTGGCTTAATATTTTTTTCCTAAAATACTTCTCTTAATTCTTAGGTTTGTCATAGGTGCTGAAAAATATTGGATATGATTTTGCTTTATTTTGTTTTGAATTGCAGGCATCACAAGATAAGAAGAGCTTGGATGTGGGAGCAAACCTTTTTGTTGGAAACCTGGATCCTGTAAGACTCCCATTAATACACAAACATAAGTATCATTAATCTATCTGACATGAATTTTGTTGTTTTGTAAATTTGTATCAATTGTGACTTGCCACAATATTTTTGCAGGATGTGGATGAGAAACTGCTCTATGATACTTTCAGTGCTTTTGGAGTTATTGTGACGAATCCCAAGGTAAATTATTTAAACTTGATTTTATTTGCCATTGTTATATGCTTGATTTTTTCTGAAGTAAAACAAGTTGAAGATAATAACAATCTTGATCACAAACATTACTTGCTATCTTCCATTTATATGGTAACTATTATATCATTTGTAGTCTGCCATGTTATCTTGGTTCTTTTGATTTGTAAATGCTTTAATTAAGTCACCATGTTTCTGCTCCATTATTTGCTTTAAAGGCTCACTGTGATACATGTGTCAATATTGTCACAATAACAACATGTTTGATTATCTGACTGGAAATCCGTGAATAAGTTTATACATGTTAAATAGTCAAGGGTATATTGTCACAATAACCACATGTTTGATTATCTGACTGGAAATCCGTGTATAAGTTTATATATATGGTTTTTGGCTAATTATTGGAGTGGCAATATTCGTTTTTATAAATGTTAAATAATCAAGGCTATGGCAGTATATTAATTTACTAGAGTAGCACTAGGAACACTAGTTTACAAGATTACCATCCATATTATTAGCTTATTGTTGTAGCATACTAGTTTTTATATAAAACTGGTGTTACTTTGAAGGATTACTGACATCACTTATTGTTTATATCTTTAAAAATTAACATCTTTCTTTTTTGCTCCTTTTTATCATCTTATATATTCTATGTATTTCAGATTATGAGAGATCCTGAGACAGGGAACTCTCGTGGATTTGGATTCATCAGCTATGATTCATTTGAGGCCTCAGATGCAGCTATAGAGGTATGCTGTTTTGCAATTCCTCATTTGAATAGACGTCTATCAGTTCTCATTTAGGCCAGCATGAATGCAAAAAAACAGCGATTTATGGAAGTATATTGCAATTTAATAGACTTAACCCCATGCAAACTTGTTTGCTCTTATTATTATTATTATTATTATTATTATTATAAGTTTTTCTGAAACTACACAATTTTTGGCTTATATATATGTGCAGTCAATGAACGGACAATATCTATGCAATCGTCAGATAACCGTGTCTTATGCTTACAAGAAAGACACAAAGGGAGAGCGTCATGGCACCCCTGCAGGTTAGGCTGTTAGCATTATCAAGAAATTAAATTATAATGATGAGTTATTATCTTAATCCAAATTGTGATTTTATGCTTCTGCAGAGAGGACCTTGGCAAGCAGTAACCCAAGTACTCAGAAAAGTAGGCCCCACACAATGTTTGCAAGTGGGCCCCCGACACTTCCCAAAGTCGGTCAACTCAATGGTGCTCCGCTCCCTCCACGGCCTTTTGCAAATGGTGTGGTTCCACAAGTTCCAACTCTTCCAGCAATCCCTCCCCCTCCACAACACGCCCAAATCTACCAACCCATGCAAATGTCAGTACCACCGCCACAATGGCAGATGGGCCAGCCTCAGGGCATGCCACCACAACACCTCCAGCAGTTCAGGCCGCCTCCACCCAACATTCCACCGCCGCCTTCAAACATGCATCAGATGATGAATAGGCCGCCTCCACCACCAGCAGGAATGTCTGGTCAGCCTGTGTGGAGGCCACCTCCACCACCCCAACAACCGACTGGTGGTCAAGGTCATCCTTCCATGATGCAGATGTCGATGCCGCCACCACCACCGCCAAACAATGCTCCACAGCCACCACCAAACAACGGCCCACAGCCTCCTCCATCAGGTTGAAGCTTTTTCTTGTTACTTAAGGAAGTAATTGGAGTGAAATGCCAGGCTTGTAGATGGAAAACTAGTATAAGAACAATGCATCTCAAAATTTGCAAAAAAACATGTTTTGACATTGTTTTAATGATGTGAAGATTTTAGAAGCTTATCTATTGAGTTATTTAGTTGTTACATCCGTCTGTATGCATTGATTTATTGTGAACCGAGTACTATAAATTACTAAAATACGAGTATAAATAATTGAAGTATGTTTAGAGGAAAGATTTCGGACGATTTTATATGGGATTTACTAAAGAGATAGCATTAGGGTGCAGCACCATGATTGTCATGCACACCATAGCCTTTCATATCATACGGGTACTTGCTAGTGTGGAACATGGTCGCCGTATTACTTTGTTAGTGCGAAACATGGTCATACGGCCATATTACTTTGTTAGCGGTCATGGTAGTCATTTTTATCTTGATGTTGTAATATTTGGTCCTCATACAATCCTTTTCACCCTTTGTCATTATTATAGGATCTTCATTGGCAATGTCATTTTGGTATTTTAAAACATTAGGGTGGTTTTCCGGTTGAATTTTCGTACTTATTGGCCCCTAAAGTTTAGTTATGGGTACATTTTTATACTAATCTTTGCGTACTTGACATACTTCTTTTTCTGCAACGCATAAGTTTACTACTATTTTGTTTTTCTATATAAAGTCCTAAATTATACCAACATCTAGGTTTCAATTTTCACATAAAGATAATAATTCTCATGTAAAGTTACGTATGTTATCAACTCCTCTTCAACGGGCGGTTACGGAGACATTTTGACGTTGGTGTTTTTCATGGTTTTACACGCTTTTTGCAAAATGGTTTTTCATCTTTTTTACTTTCATTTTATATATCGAGTTATGAATGATATTTAACAACATTCAAGTTTTGTTTTTCTTATATAAAGTTACATATGTTATTAACACCACTTTCAACATGTGTTGCAGTAATGTCTTGCTGTTTTTTTCTACAATTTTCAGTTACGTTGCAATGCGTGGGTCTTAATGCTAGTTATTTATTTATTTTTATTAGGGTTATTGGTGGGTGTTAATGCTAGTTATTTATTTACTTTTATTAGGGTCATTGGATTTTAATAATACCAACTTTCATATATTGACCGGGATTAATTTAAACTCAGGAAAATGTTTATGAACACTTCTAACTTTAAGCTTATTTTTCTGTAACGGTCTTTTATTAACTGAGAGTTAACTCCGTTAGTTTTTTATGACATAGATCGCTTATGTTGCCAAAACACTAAGAAAAAAGTTGAAATTTAACACTAGGTTCGTCAATTATAACTACCGCACCTTGAAACCCATCAATCCTTGATCTGAACCACTTGACTCGTTAGATATATAATTTAGGTGACGATAAAGGCTAGACATCAAACAACACACCTAATGAAGGCTACGTGATTTTAGAGTTGAAAATTAGTTCAAAGTTGGCATCATTTTATATAAAAAACTAACGGAGGTTAACTCTCAGTTAATATGAGATCGTTGGAAGAAAAATAAGGTCAAAGTTGAGAGTGTCTATAATTATTTTATGAGTTGAAATTAATCTCGGCCAATTGATGAAAATTATAATTATTAAAATCAAATAACTATTTTTATTAAAACTATTACTATTTTGAATTGACATGGCATATGTCTCTAAGGTCATGGATTAAACACTTTATTCTCCGTTCTCTATTTTGTGTTATTTTAATGTCATGTTACAACCAAGCTCCATTCTCATTCCTTCATTCCGCACGGTTATACTTTTCAATTTCCATTCTAGACTCACCTTATATATAATTAAACCTAATACTACGATAAATAAAGTTTTATATTTATAACAAACACGTTTTATGTTGTATTGTGTGCGGGAATAATGCTAGTTTACTGCATAAAATACAACAAAATCAATGATATGCTATCACATTGTTAAAAGCTTTCGTTGGAGTTCAACCCTCATCACCCCAAAATCACTATAAGGTCCTTTAGGCAGGGCTTAAACAAGCAGAGACTAGCCAGCTCAACTAAGCTCAAACATTACTTGTTTAACTTAAGTAGCTTGCAAACCAAATTGGGTTTCTCCTTTAGATACCTAGCCAAGTTAAAGGTTATGATATGAGAGTTTATGTACTAGGGTTTTGACTTATTTTCCTTGGTATATAAAGTGAGTTAATTCCATAATCGTATTTTGGTTCTTCTTTTGATATCGATTCCATCATTTAAATTGTTATTAGAGCTTGACAAAAGATCAGGTATCCTAACTGTGTTCAAGGAATCGTAACAAGCCAAAGAAAGATGAAGCAAATTGCGACCTAAGAATCATGCTCAAAGGCAAAAGTGGTCAACTTGATTTCATGGTTCTCCGTAACCGGGATCTGTGAGTTTGTTTGATCTGATCTGATAAACTCCTGAAAACTCGTAGTCACTTGTGTCCAAATGATATCAATAAAGTATACGGTATCATCTTGATCGTGTGTGTTCTTCATGAATTTGTCCACGTTGAATGTAATCGTCTCATCAGCAACTCGTAAGGTTAGCTTGCTATCAAAGACATCAATCAATGCCCTTCCAATAGCTAGGAAGGGTCATCCTAAGATCAATGGGACCTTCTCGTCCTTATCCATATCTAAGATCACGAAATCAACAGGAAAAACAAACTTATCCACTTTAACGATCATGTTCTCTACGATCCCTCTCAGATACTTCACCGACCTATCCGCTAATTGTATGCTCATGCGTGTCGGTGTTGGCTCACCTAGGTCTAGCTTAGCGAATATAGAATATGTCATTAAATTGATGCTAGCACCTAGATCTGTCAAAGCACTACTCACAGACAAACCACCTATGACACATGGAATAGTAAAACTACCCGGGTCAGGCATTTTGTGGTAGTTTGTTTTGCACACCAGCCGAACACTCCTCACTTAACATCAAAGTTGAGATCTGCTCTAATTTCTTCTTATTCGTGAGCAGATCCTTCATAAACTTAACATACTTAGGCATGTGTTGTAATGCCTCCATAAAAGGTAAGTTCACCTTGAGTTGTTTAAACATCTCAAGGAACTTCCCATACTGCTCCTCAGACCGATGCTGAGGCAATCTTCCTGGATATGGAAGTCTGTTAAAATGGACTAATGACTCCTTCTCCTTCTTCTTCTCAACAACCTTCTCTACGAACTCCTCTGGCTGTGTTGTACTTGTTGGGCGCAACCTCTGTTGCACCTTGCGAACATGAGCCTCTATCTATATCTCCTCATCGACCTCCTCCTCAATCACTGAAGTAGGCTCAGCCACACCATATGATTTAGCACTCCTTGTCATCATAACTTTCATATGCGTATTTGGATTCTTCACTATATTACTAGGTAGACCTCCAGGTTGCCTTTCCTGAAACATATCTGATAAGTGACCCACAATCCTTTCTATATTCTACAATAATTCTCCTAGGTTCTTGATCATGGCCTCGTTCTCCTAGAACCTAACCTGATATGCCTCATCTCTAGCTTGCGCTTCCTTATACCTAGTGTCATCCCTCACCATAAATTGAGTCAATATCTATGACTGCTGCATCATCATCTCCTCAAGGGTGGGCTTCTTCTTGCCTTGACCTATGCCACTAGTCTGACCGATACTTGAACTTTGATTCTGAAATAAACTCTGAGTACGTGGTTGAAACCCGGTGGGCTTCCACTCCTCCGGTTCTGCTGAATCCTCTAGCCAGGATTATAGGAATTTCTGAAGGCATTTCCTTGCATTTGGTTGGGATTATTGACAAAGTCAAACTGCTCCTAAAAATTATTAGTAGAAATGAGACAATCAATAGTATCATGATCACCCTGACAAATCTCACATGCCTGCTCTTTCTTCTTCTGCAGGTCTGCTACTATCTTAGCTAACGCCTCAACCTAGGCGGCTAAAGAAATGCTAGAATCGTCTTGGCGCACTCCTCGCTAAGCAGCAACCAGTGCTCTAGAATCAGGACACTCGTAACTACTTCTGAATCCATGGATCGCAATCAGGAATTATCAGTGTTAATATAGAGTCAAATTAATGTTAGCAGAATCAACATTAACCTAGTTTAATTGTTTTTAAAAATTAAATATCAACTATAATGATTAATCATTAAGAGGAACACAATGAGAAGAACACAATTAATAATCAAACAACAGGATTTGATTCAAATGTATTTCATTAAAACATATTAATGATTACAGATGAATAAATAATGAATGACTAATAACTGCTTTGAATGTGTTGATGTTGTGTGACGGCTTGTAGGGTTTATGTTTGTGTGATATGATGTGATGTTTGGGTTTTCCGTATTGATGCTTGGTTGTTTGTGTTCGTGTGTCGTCAAGCCGTTCTCTCGATATGAAACCTAGGATCCATATTTATAGGCACGTGTGTTTTAGTTAATGAAACACTGGATCTCTTGGGATTCGCACAACTGTCTTGTTGACTTGTTGACGAGTACCACTTGTATTATATAAATACAAGTGTTTGGATTCCGCAGCTACATAGTCATCCGTAGGTGTTTGTTTTTCAGTAGGTACTTGTTCTTCCGTAGGAGTTTGCTCATCCGCAGGAGTCTTCCTTGACCTCTGATTCACTAGAACTCCAGTTGATTGTTCATCCGCAGATGATCTTCGGATATTTGTTACTTGTAAGGAACATATCTACGGAAGAACAAAATGTTCATCCGTAGATGTGTCTTAAAATTAATCAATTTCAGTAATTGACCAAGACTTATGTTTGTACGTGCAATCATACACAGATCAATACACATATGTGTTAACCTATATACACAATGCATACATTATAATAATGAATTGCAATCATTCATTACAAATATTGATTAAATTTCTAAGCCTATACAAAATGATCTAGATCTATTGTTCCTAGATCTAACACTACTCATGGCTAAGTCCTCGAACATCATATTGCACTCCTCAACGGTCTTGGTGGTCATCAGATTACCACCCGTAGTAGGATCCAACATCTTCCTTGTTGTAGGAGTAACTCCATTGTAAAACTTCTCGATCAATGCCCACCATGATGTGGACACTTGTGCACTAGTTCCCTGCAACGCTCTCGGGTCTCGTAGAAAGTCTCTCACGACTTCTTCTAAAATGAATGAATCATGCTCGTCAAACGAGTGGTCTTCGAATGGGGAAAATACTTACACAAGAACTTGTCTTGCATATAAGCCCATGTGGTAATGGATCCTGTGGGCAGGGACTTAAGCTAGCTGTGTGCGCGGTCAATAAGAGAGAATAGGAAGAGGCGTAACTTGCATGCGTTCTCAGAAACACCGTTCACCTGAAAGGAGTCACAATCGTGGGACTGAAAATCGCCAAAACAGTGTCCCCGGCAACGACGCTAAAGACTTGATGTGTGAAATATATATATATATATATATGATTTTATATTAATTTTTTTTTTCACAAATTAGTCTTAAAATTTGGAAGTTCCTAACTAAACTTCACACAAACGGCAAGTGTACCGGACGTGATATAGTAAAGTTTAGGGAAGTTCGGATATTGAACCCTAGAGACACGTTTGCGGCTTTCATTACTAAACCACTATTGACTTGTAACCCAATTAATTTAGTTAATTATTAATTAATGAAACAAACAATTTAACTAAAATTTATTAATCTAAACACGACGGAAGAAATAAACAAATAAGAATTCAAACATGAAAACTTGAATACGATCAAATATATTAAATAACTACCTAGGTAGGAATCCAAGTAACATGTAATGACACAAAGACAATGACTTGTATGACTATCTCCAAAAATACGTATTTAGTGTTAACTAGATATGTTGCTACTCCTTAAGAAAACCAAAGACATATGTGAAGCAGAAGATAGGTTTATTATAATGTTTAATAAAAGATCGCCCCCAGAGTTTTTTACCATATTATCTTTAAGATTATATTTTCTAACTCTAAGATAAAGGACAACTTAATTAAATCCAATTAAATACCCTAAAACACTAACACCACAAATGAAAGGCAAAACAAGCTCTCGTGAAATCTAAACCTAACAAACAATGAGTAGGAGGTTTTAAGTAATATCTATCACCCATTGGTTTTAGATAAGATAACACATTGAAAAATACTATCAAATCACAACCAATGCTCCTAAGATTATCTTTAATCAAAGTTTAAAATTAAAAACACAAAGTAGTTAATTTTAACGTGCAAACCTAATCTAGATGTCACACAATCAATCAAGATCAAACATACACGAGTATGACAATAACTTTTAAGTATAAAACAATACACATGTCCATATTTAATTGAGACAATAATCAAGTTCTAAGATTGATAAACAAGTATACGAGTTCAAAACCAAAACTTTAATCAAAACATTAATAGTTTTCAATCAAGTATTAAAAAGTTAGTTACTTATAACGTTTATAAACGTCAAGAACAATAATAACGTTTCAAAATTTAGAGACATAAACGACATAATTAATGAAACAAAGAAAAATCATTGATAACGAGACGAAACCGAATGATCTTCAATACTTGAATGCTTCAATCTTTGCCTTCCAATCTCGTTCTTTGCTTCAAGATTGCTCTCTTATCATACTCAACAAAGTTAAAATCAAAATATATAAAACCCAGATTTCTGTTTTTCGTTTCTTCTTCTGCCGGCTTATTCTTCTTTTTTTAGGTTATCCTCCTCTATTTTTCAATTCATGTGCACGTTTTGGGCTTTAAGCCAGTTCACTTATAATTGAATTAATACTTCTGAATTGGTGACTTCAAAATTCTTTAGTTCAAACATTGGCTGCATTTTAAATTTCATTTGTGAGTTTTTATGATTTAACAAATACTCCATACTACAAAATACGAACCAAAATAAAATAAAAAACTCAAATAGCAATTCACAATGGTACCTATTTTAAGATGTCACTAATTTTAGTTTACTTTTTGATGTATTATAATTCTCGTTAATTTGTCACTTAGATTAATGGTATTATTCACTTGTCGCGTTGAGTAAAAATATATATAATTAGCTCATGATCTTTTAGAATCTTAAATATTCGAATATAAACTAATTCTTGTCAATATTTCTGTAAAAAAACTAGCCTAAAAACTATAAGTGTAGAAAATATTTATATAATTTATATTTAATTTAAAGCATATCAACCATTGCCATTTGATATTTAATATCATTTCTTTCAATATTATTTGGGTTTATTTGATGCAAGTCATCCTCAAGAACATTAGGTGCACTTAATCTTCCAACCATGAAAGCTTCAGACCTAGACATAAAAGTAGTGAATAGTACAAGAAGTTCTTTAGCAATCTGGATGGTTTATTTTGAAAGGCTTCAAGTGGCAATGTTGAATTTGGGGTCGAGGCTAAATGAATAAATGAAATTTGGATTGAATTTGGGGTTGAGGCTAAATGAATAATAAAATTTTGATTGAGGCTGGATTGATGAATACATAGATTGTGTGGGAGTATACTAATTTGTATTGAAAACTTGGAATTGTAATACTGGTGCTTCTTGTACTGTAGGAACAAATGAATTTCCTGATTGTTGTTGCTCGCACATTTGAGAATAGTTTACATAGTAATTTTGATTACTTGACATTTTAGCATACAAGGCTGTAGTTTTAGCACTCATAGAATTCAGATGATTTACAACTCGCTGTTTATCATCCATCTTATATGATTTGATATTTGAATCACCGAGTGACAATGTGAATAGATCTTTACTTTTTTTAATGGATGTACAGCTGTTGTTTCAACTATAAGACAGTGAATTTAATAACTTCTTATTTACGATAATATTCTCCAGGGAATTTCTGACACTCTTCATTTTAGTCACAAACTTCATAAACTTGGATATTTGAGTTTTTAAAGTTTCACCAATGATGTGATTAAATATATTGAGCTCCCGATTGAGCATATCTTTCTTACTCTCTCTCATGCCTTATTTCTTATAATTTAAGTTTCCATGGTGTCCCATTATACTTTAGCACCCTTAAAATGTTTAAACTTTTGAGAAATTTCTATGGTTAAAGCCATGGTAATAGCAGATTCAAATCTTTTTATATCATCCTCATCCCATAGATGTTTGTGTTTTTGAACTATTTCCTCCTTTGTTGTTTATTATACAAAGGTATGTAAGGTCCATATTTGATTATACTCCACATCTTTAGCTCAATGTAAATGACATGGTTCTTTAACTTTTACGTCATGTTAGCATAGTCATCCTCACTTAACAATCTTGGTGGCTTTGTGCTAGTATCAAGATTTAATGAAACAGTAAGTTCTTGACATTTGGGTTGACAACCATTTTTAAAACTTCAAATTTCAAAAACTTAACTTTTTCAAAAACTTCAAACTTCTCATATGAGAACCTTTAATTCACGTGATAACTTTTAACTAATCTTAGTAGAAGTTTATTGTAACCGTTATCTGCGACAACTTGTACTTCTTGCGCAAAAGAGACCAAACCAATAACCGTAAAATGCGAGAACTTCACTAATAGCATGAAACCTCTACTTTTCGCACTGAAACATGATTTTTTCAAAAAATATCTCAAACTATTTCGAACACTTTCTCCATGAATTCAATCACTAAATTACCCAAAAATGATAATCAAGCTTCGTTTAAGTCAATTAAGTTGAAATTTAAGCCTAACTGTCACTAAATCGATTAAATACTAATCAGTTTAATCATTGAACTTATTCAAAATTGAATAAACCTTCTTCCAAAATGTCTTAGATATCTCAAATCACAATTTAAACCAAAATTGATTAATCAATGGCTTTCTCCATCTCGAAATTGAACTAGTAACTTGAATCTTCTTCAATTCAACTATATATCCAATTAAAAATCGATCTAGAGCTCCATAGGTCTGATATTAATTGTAAGAACTATGAATTATCATAATAAGATCAATCCCGTACAATAAATATGGGATGAATATTACACGGTGTAATTGAACAAGTAATAGATCAAGATGAACACATGAAGTAAATAATTTTGCACTTGCAATTACGAGAGAATTACAATACAAATTGAGAAAATATGCAGATTGTTACTTAAAACAAAGACTAAACACCTATTTATACTAAACATGGTTCTATCGCGGGAACATGTTTTCTAGTGACAACTAGTTCCCGCATGGAATCTTCTAATCATTAAAAGTTTGATTTTATTCCTAAACCTCTAGATGTGATCCCTACAAATTACAAAAAAACATCTATATATACCAAAACAAGGTTCTTGCACCTGAAGTACTTCTTGTGCGATAATTCCACCCAGAGAGCCAAAAGAGCGAAGAAAGCATAGAAAGAGGTCCTTGGTCCGAGGAGAATCCAAATATCATTATGACCGACGCATCATTAGGTCCCGAAGAAAGGGTCAGGTTTGCCTAATTTCTAGCCGATACCGGGACGTCTTTGCTTGGTCATATAACGATATGCCCCAATGTCTCGCGCAATTATGAATCATTAAAAATCAACTTTCACGAGCCACTTGATTTGATCCTTAAAATCTCCTTGCTTCACATATAGATAAGTTTCATTGAGACTTCTTGAGTAGGCATGATCAAGAAAATAACAATCAATCTTTGAATTCTTGGCTCTAGGAGTTTGCTTATCCATATAATGTCTTCTTCCAGCTGTTAACTATATCCATCTTATCTGAACTATGAGACCTTCACATTCTGATATATATATATATATATATATATA
>BJCM01068636.1:0-10062 GCA_018326385.1 Flaveria bidentis
AACCTATATAATCAAGTCAATATGCGTTACACAACTCATTAATAAAATATTAAACATTATAAATCACAATCAAACATTCTCATTTCATTAAGTACCCAATATTACACAAGCGCAAGATATTCAAGACATATTACATTGAGATCAGGATCTAGGTACATATATGTATCAACACTTAGCTAAGGTTTTTTCCCACTGGGTTTTTCTTTAGCAAGGTTTTAACGAGGCAGTACTTAAACTCTTGAAGTTTGAAAAAGTCTTCTAATGGGGAGCATTATAAATTATTACCATAGAAAGTGGATGAACTCTTTGTCAAACTTATAGATAAGTTTACTATGCTACTTATCTACTAAAATAGTTTACCTTGTCTACCAAAATGATTGATCTTTGTAGTATAAATACCACCTCAATATAGAGGAGAATATGCACCTCTTGTATACACTTTCATAAGTTATACATTTCTCTTCTTCTTGCTCTTGCAATTCTCTTAAAAGTTCTTAAGTTTATAACACGAATCTTGTGTTGATTATTGTGATATTATAACACTTTAATATTTTTAAAATTTCAATGAGATCACACAACGTTCGTAAACATTTTGGGCATGTGATCGATAGGTTTAAAATTCAATATAAATGTAATTACTTGGATTGATGGCATGAATTTCTAACACAATACATATGTAACACAAAATATACAAGTATGATTTTGGAGTCGCGGACACGTTTATGTCGTGGTGGGACTTTCTAGAACCTAATACATTCGTTTTGTCATGTTTAACTCACAAACTTTCATTTTTAGTGTATTGTTTGTTAAAAATTAAGTAGTTTATTTCTATGTGGTGAAAAAGTATCAGTCATAAGCTTTATTGTTTAAATGGAATTATTTTATACATATTTGTTTATATCTTTTAATGTAAATTGATAATAGTAGTAATGGTGGTAGTGGTAGTGGCAGTTAGTAGCACTAGTAGCAATAGCGGCGGGAGCAACATGAAAAGTAGTAGTAGCAGTAGAAATATTAATAGTAGCACAAGTATTAGATTCGAGTCAAATGAGTGTGCTCGTGTCAACTTGTTAATATGCATATTGCATTAGGATTTATATGCTTAACATGATTTTCATGCTTGTATTATTCTTAGATGGGTGTAAATTGTTTTGGTTTGAACAACCCACATGCAAACAAAAATCTATCTTCAAGACCGTCTTCAATAAAAAGGTTTTTTTGGTGTTTTTAAGGAAATAGAATGTGAAGTGAAGGAAAGAAGAGAAGTCAAAGATTTTGCTCATTCACTTTTAACTTTTATGTATATGAGGGGAGAGAGGAGAGAGATTGTGATTTTTATATATTGTAAGTGGGTATGAGAGAGAAATAATAAGGCAGGTGCCATCTAAACTCGTTTTACCAACTCTTCATTGGTGATGCTTTAACAATCCTATATGCTGTCACTGATTAAATAGAACTTTCCTATAAATATCTTCTAGAAATTGTGTCTGTCTTTGTTACATTTTATGATATGATTTCCAAAACTTAAATTCAAATCAACATATCGATTTCAAAAATGGTAACATGTAATGACAAAAAAAAGCATATAGAAAGCTTGGATGGATAATTTGTCTTGTGAGGACCACGTATAAACGGTATCGTAGATTGCACACATGTTTTTCGATTAAACTTTCAAAACGTGTGTACGTAACAATGTGGGTGTGGTCCTATCGTGGTATTCAAACAAAATAAGAAAGGGTGTAGATTTCATACAAAGACTGAACAACAAGTGTCTTAAATAGCCATTCCAAACTAGAAACCGATAAGATACGTCCATCATATCATATTTCTTGTATTCTAACAATCATTAGAAAGGAAAATAAAAGATGCATGCTAATAGATAGTTATATTGATTTTGATTGTGTTACTGGTATATGTATTCATAACTCATACTTTTACACCAACAATGTTCATTTTAGTTTTGTATCGACTCTAGGTCGGCTTGCAAGTAAAAGTGTATGTAAAATGTACATGTATGGGCTTTTACTGATCTATAGTGTGTGTTTGACTATAACTTAAAATGAAATTATACTAAAAGGTAGAGACAAAAAAGACAATTAAAACTTTTTTTATCTATTATTATTAAACTTTGATGGTGGCATGGTGAAATTAAGAAAAGAAAAAAATTCCTAAAATGTCCTTTTTAGACCTCATTTATCCCAAAATGTCTCATCCTCACTCATCTTAAAAGGTACTCTACTGACAAACCGTCGACGCCTTTATGGATAGGGCGATGGCCCCTACGTAGCCACCCACTTAAAACCAAACATGTGCCTCCATAGTTGCTACCTGAAAGCATTCTGACACAACGCATGGTCACGCGTATGGGCCTTCACGTCTGACTGACACCAATGTTAGGTGCGATGCCTCCCTTTCGACATTTGTAGGCATCCACCCACACACCCAGAGTGTAGAATACTTTGAATAAAATTAATAATCTGAGAGTTGTGAATATCACTTTCAGATCGAAATTATTCGGTCGTTCACCCGAATAAATCAATCGGATACAACTCAGACGAGATCAAGATTTTGTATGTCGTATTGTGTGAATTTTCGTGAACCAGAAGAAGAAGAATTCAAGAAGAAGTGACCAATTTTTTCATCCAATTCGATTTTGGAGGGAAAATCAACGGGAATAACTGCCATTTGGCGGTTTAAGAATTTAATTTTTATTTTAAAATCTCATTAAAATTACGTATTTTACACTTGAATTTCACATGTGAAATTCTGGAAAATCAATTTGAAACCCAATTATTAATGAAGCCATTTTTACTAAAATAAAAAATTTCCAAGCTGACCTGGCAGCTTGACCCAGCCAGGGGCTCCGCCCTTTGGACCCCGTTACCAGGGGCACTGCCCCGGACCCCCGCCAAGGGGGCATTGCCCCCTTGGAATCTCCATTGCTTAGAGGCTTCACCCCTAAGTAGGTTTTCAATATCGAAGATCATAATACACTCAACACAAGTGTACACTCCACACCTCCTAACTTGTTTGATGGATATTATGATCACATTGGTCATTAGTCAATCCAATTACACTAAAATATCTAACATAGAGGCACGTGCCTCTCTAGTGTAGGCGCACACCTACCTTGTAGTGGTGCTCGCCTCAATCGTTGTCTTATAAATGGCCTCGTTGTCTTATAAATGGCCGTTTTAGATCAACTATATTTTTTGGCATGTGAACAAATAATCTTCTTTGGTTTTCCTCTGCCTTAAAGCCTTTGAAATATATTTATTAAAGAATGATGTTTTGTTTTCCATCACTTTTACTCAAACTTCCTATATATTTTTTTAAACATAACACTTAATAAATCAATCAATACTCACCAATTATTGCTAGAATTTTTTTACGGTAACCGTATTTGTTGTCTGTGTGTAGCACATAGACAGACAAATAAGGATCTCACCCACCACCCTTGACGCAAAATGGAAAGATGGAGATTTGAAGATGAAAAAAAATACAAATAATAATAATAATAATAATAATAATAATAATAATAATAATAATAATAATAATAATAATAATAAAACATTGGATGAAAGTGGATTAAGAGAAAGAGGCTACGAAGAATATCTAAAATTCCAAAATATCTAACATTCCTCCCCCATTTTAGTGTAATCCTTGATTAACTAAAACAAACTCACACAAACTACAAACTTATACATAAATGAAATATCGTGACGCTTGAATTTCATCTTAGTATATTACACATTCTGAATATTCGAATATTAGGGTGTCACTTAGGATTGAACCATTTCAATTCATAGTGAATACATAAAGATAATATACACAAAAGTTTACATACTTATATGTTCTTACTTGACACTATATTTTACTAGCCTTGTGTCCTTATCCTTCATAAGCATATCAAAGCCAAGTCCAAGCTTCTTGAAGCAGCTAAACTTTATACTTATATAGGTAGCTCTGTTTCTCTTGCACCTGCATATACAATTATTCAAAAAACTATTAAGAAGTTAAACTTCAACCTCCTTAACTTGCAGGTCTGAACACATACCTTGGGATGTTGCTACTAATGTGTTCCAATCTCTAGATGTTAAGCTTTCAGCATTGAATTCAACATCTACTGTTATACTAGATGGGAATTGGGTATCTTAACATGAGAGGATTTAGGTGGACTTCAATCCCATCCCTAAAGCCGACTTGTGTACAAGATCTCTATTTTACCTTCTAGTTAGATGATCGGCTAAATTATGTTGAGTTCTCACAAACTCCACATATATCACACCATGCATGATGAGCTCACGAATCATGCTATGCCTAACACCTAAGTGTCTAGACTTGCCATTATACACTTGACTATAAGCCTTAGCCAAAGTGGCTTCACTATCACATCTAATAGATATAGGTGATATCGGTTTAGGCCACAATGGAATTTCATAAATCAAGTTTCTTAGTCATTCAGCTTCTTTTCTAGTTGCTGCTAATGCCACAAACTCAGATTCCATTATTGAGTTAGTGATGCAAGTTTGTTTCTTCGATGCCCAAGAGATGGCACCTCCTCCAAGTAAGAATGTCTATCCACTTGTGGAAGAATGATATTCCATATTTGTAATCCAACTTGCATATGAGTAACCTTCAATAACAAAAAGAAACCCAGAATATGTTAAATAATAATTCATTGTTCCTTTCAAGTACTTAAATACTAAATTAATAGCTTGCCAGTGATGTGAACTAGGGTTACTAGTAAATCTACTAAGTTTTCCAACAGCATAGGCTATATCAGGCCTAATGCTAATCATGGCATACATGAGACTTCCAATAGCTACTGAGTATTCAAGTTGAGATACTGCAATACCTTTACTAGGTAGAAGCTTAAGATTAGGATCTATAGGAGTGCTTACAGGAGAACAATCTTCGAAGTTAAATTTCTTCAAAATCTTCTCATTATAATGAGATTGAGAAATTGAAATATCATTGTTCCCACATTTGATCTTTATACCAAGGATCACTTTAGCCTTCCCCATGTCTTTCATAGGAAACTTAGATGACAAGTATTCCTTAGTTTTATCAACTTGACTTTGTTTAGTACCAAATATTAACATGTCATCTACATATAAGCAAATTAAAACTCTTTTACCAGAAGTGTTAAACTTGCTATATACACACTTGTCCGCTTGGTTTAAAACAAAACCATTAGACAACACAACATCATCAAACTTTTAATGCCATTGTTTTTGTGCTTGCTTCAGACCATATAAAGATTTTATCAACTTACGAACTTTATTCTCATTACCCGGCATAACAAAGCCTTCAGGTTGTTTCATGTAAATCTCCTCATCTAAATCACCATTTAAAAATGCAGCTTTCACATCCATTTGATGAATTACAAGATTGTGTATAGCTAAAAGTGCTAATAACAATCTAATAGTAGAAATCCTAGCAACAGGAGCGTAAGTGTCAAAGAAATCAATACCTTCTTTTTGTCTAAAGCATTGGATAACTAATCTAGCTTTAAACTTATCTATGCTACCATTCACCTTCATTTTCTTTTTAAATATCCATTTACATCCTATTGGCTTACATCCAGGAGGTAAATTAGCCAACTTCCAAGTATTATTTTGCATAATGGAATCAATCTCATCTTGGATTGCTTCCTTCCAAAATGCAACATCTCTAGAAGCCATAGCTTCACTGTAAGTCTTTGGATCCTTCTCAATATTAAAACTATATTGATATTGAGATCTAATCTCATTCCTTGATCCTTTAACTAAATAAAGTTGAAAATCATCACCAAAAGACTTGGCTTTTCTTGCTCTTGTATATTTCCTTGGTTCAATTATAGTAAAAGGTACATCTTTGCTATTAACCAAATTACTACCAAATTTATTGTCAGTTTGAGAAACATTGGAAATCACATTCGTTGGTCTAGGTATAGAAGTAAATCTTTCTTCATCAAATATTGCATATCTTGACTCTATAACCGAGTTTACAGATACATAATCATTAGGTTCTAAGACATAGAACCTATAAGCCTTGGAATGCTAAGAATATCCAATAAAGATGCAATCTATACCTCTTTCACCTAAAATTTTCCTTTTGGGTTTGGTAAGCCTCACAACGGCTCTACATCCCCAAACTTTAAGATAATTTAAGTTTGGTGGCTTTTTGTGCCAAAGTTCATATGGGGTAGTCTTATTCTTTTTATTAGGAATTTTATTCAATAGATAACAGGTTGTTAACATTGCTTCACCCCAAAATCCTTCACTTAAACCTGAATAGGACAACATAGAATTAACCATTCTTTCAATGTTCTATTCTTTTGTTCTGCTACACCATTTTGTTGTGGTGTATAAGTAGCTGTAGTTTGATGTATTATACCAGTGGATTGAAAATACACCGGATCATAATACTCACCTCCTCTATCAGTTCGAAGAGTTTTAATCAACCTATTTTGATAAAGCTCTACCTTTGGTTTATAAATTTTAAATTTATCAAGAGCTTCATCCTTAGCATGCAATAAATAAATATAACAATATCTAAATGCATCTTATTACCTAATGATGGTATATCATGCAAATCACATAAATCATTATGTATGAGGTCTAAAACTTTACTTTCCTTAATAATATCTTTAAAAGGTTGTCTAGTTATCTTAGTCAACATACATGTCTTGCATTTTTCATTATTCATATCGAAAGCAGGGATTAAACTCATTTTAGACATATCTTTTAGCCTTTTATAATGAACATGTCCTAGTCTAGCATGCCATAATTCCAATTTGTTAATATTATTACTAGAACTAGTTAAAGCCATACCCACAAAATTATTACCAAAACAAATATCCTAATTCAACATAAACATACCATTACATAGATAACCGAATCCAACAAAAGTACCATGTCTTGACAAGATATACTTGTCACTTTCCAACACTAGTTTGTAACCATGATTATTTGATACAATACCAGACAATAGATTTTTTCGAATCCCAGGTACATACAATACTTTATTTAATACTAAACATTTTCCAGATGTAAACACAAGCTTCACATTTCCTAATCCCTTGATTGGTTCGGTTACAATGTTGCCCATTTTTAATAATGATCCATCTTCAATTGGTTGAAAGTCCTTGAACCAATGAAGATCTTTTCACACATGACTAGTTGCTCTCGAATCAACCCACCAAGCAACATCATCCTTCACATAAAATGATTCAGATATTAGTGATACATAATTCTCACCCAAATTATAATTTGGAACAAAAATCTGACCTTGTTGCTTTCCCGGATCCTAATATCCACTTGGACCAGCATCATTCTTGCCTTTACCAATCCAACAATTCTTCTTGAAATAACTAGGTTTGCCACACTTCTAACATGCTAACTTTGGCTTCTTGTTCAGGCATTTGTTATTGTTACCTTTAAACTTTCATTTGCCTTTAAACTTATTGGCATCCTTTGATTATTCAACTTCTTCCCTCATGTTCACTTGTGAAGGTCCAGCCATGTTTTTATTCTTAACTTTGTCACCCTCTTGAGCCCTTAGAGACTCCTCAATTCGGAAATGACTACCAAGTTGGACCATATTCAATTCCTCCTTCTTATGTTTCAAAGTATATTTGAAATCTTTCCAAGAAAGAGGTTGTTTGTCAATTATACTAGAAACTGAGATGGATTCATCCATCTTCATATCGTGTTGAACAAACTGTCCCAGAATCCTTAATAGTTCATTATATTGTTACATGTCAGGTCTTGAATCCACCATATTGTAATTTATAAATTTACTAACTATAAATTTCTTACTTGAAGAATCTTCTGCCATATATTTGGATTCAAGGGAATCACATAAATCTTTTGCATATTCAACATTTTGATAGATATCAAACAGGGAATCAGACATACCATTTAAGATGTGACCACGACAGATGTAGTCATTTTTCTCCCACTTGCATCGCCTTCTAGTATGTTCCATAGTCTCATTTTCAATCAATTCTGGCATGGGGGTAGTTAGAACATACACAACCTTCAAAGTGGTCAACATGAAATGCATCTTCTTTTGCCATCTTCAAAAGTCTTGCCTTCAAACTTGTCTAGTTTTGTGAATTTGCTTGTCATATCTTTCACAGAATCTCCATCCGTCATCTTCAACAGTAGATAATTTCGATCTTTGTAGAATACTTTGAAAAAACTTGGATAATCTGAGAGTCGTGAATATCACTTTCAGATCGAAATTATTCAGTGGTTCACCTGAATAAATCAATCGGCTACAACTCAGACGAGATCAAGATTTTGTATGTTGTATTGTGTGAATTTTCGTGAACCAGAAGAAAAAGAATTCGAGAAGAAGTGACCAATTTTTTCGTCCAATTCGATTTTGGAGGGAATAACTGCCATTTTGCGGTTTAAGAATTTAATTTTATTTTAAAATCCCATTAAAATTACGTATTCTTGAAAATCAATTTGAGACGTAATTTTTATTGAAACCATTTTGACCAAAATAAAAAATTTCCAAGCTGACCTGGCGCTCGACCCAGCCAGGGGTTGCCGCCCCTTGGACCCCGCTACTAGGGGCGCTGCCCCCAGACCCCCTCCAAGGGGGCGTTGCCCCCTTGGAATCCCCATTGCTTAGGGGCTTCGCCCCTAAGTAGGTCTTCAATATCGAAGATCATAATACACTCAACACAAGTGTGCATTCCGCACCTCTTAACTTGTTTGATAAATGTTATGATCACATTAGTCATTAGTTAATCCAATTATACTAAAATATCTGACCCTGAGGCACGTGCCTCTATAATGTAAGCGCACCCCCACCTTGTAGTGGCGCTTGCCTCAATCGTTTTCTTATAAATGGTCGTTTTAGATCAACTGTATTTTTTGTCGTGTGAACAAATAATCTTCTTTGGTTTTCCACTGCCTAAAAGCCTTCGAAATATATTTAGAAAAGAATGATATTTTGTTTTCCATCACTTTTACTCAAACTTCCTATATATTTTTTTTAAACGTAACACTATCAATCAATACTAACCAATTATTGCTAGAAATTTTATACACTAACCATATTTGTTGTTTGTGTGTCGCACATAGACACACAAATAAGGATCTCACCCGCCACCCTTGATGCAAAATGGAAAGATGGAGACTTGAAGATGAAAAAAATGCAAATAATAATAATAATAATAATAATAATAACAGTAATAATAATAATAGTAATAATAATAATAGTAATAATAATAATAATAATAATAATAATTATTATTATTATTATTATTTATATATATATATATATATGTATATATATATGTGTATATATATATATAAAATTGTAAGTTTAGCACAACTTTTCAAGGCTTAAATTTCAAGGTGGTTTTATTTAAGTCAAATAACTAAAAATTTATATGCTTGCCTAACTCTAATTACCAAAACTCAATTTCAAATCTTATTGCTTAAAAATACAAAATCGACTATTTATACTTTTAGAAAACGAGATTGTTAATAATTCAAGAGATTAGTTATTCGATATATATTTTTGGCGAAATATATATGAAGAGTGATTCTCATACAAGTGATCTAAAGTTAACAACATTTTAACCAAAACCGAACCGAATTAAATTCGGTTGAATTCCATTCGATTAGTGCAGGATCGTTGCAGAGGGTCAATGCAATAGTTTCACAGTGAGAAGAGATTTAGAACATTTAACATCAAATAGGGAATCAGTTTTATGTTGATGATACCAAGAACACAAGTAAGTATGAGACAAAACAAAAACAAGAACAAGATAATATTTAGTTTTCAAAATTGTTGTATATTACTCTCAAGTTATATTCCAAGTGTTACAAAGCATATCAGAAATATAAGTATTTGAGACACTTTATATTACATGGCCCCTTCCCGGCTACTGGATCACTCCAGTGCTTCGAGTACTACGGACCCTCTGCCATCCATTGCAGCAGAGCCCTTTCATGAGCGGGGGAGGGCTAAGCACGGTTCTTTGAATCAAACGTTGAATGAAATAGATTCTTTTTTCGATATCAAAATAGAAATCGGATAGGATAGATGGAT
>BJCM01068638.1:0-13965 GCA_018326385.1 Flaveria bidentis
CATCAACGCAGGGGTGCTCAACAAGAGCAACCTGTGCCCCCAGTTCAAGTACCTCGCACATGTGCTGATAAAGTGTATAGCGTCTCGGAAGGGAGGATTTGATGAGCTTTCAGATCAGATGCAGAACGCATATGCAACGTTGGTGCTGAACCATCCGTTCAGCTTCTCCAGGAGGATCTTCACCTACTTGGTGGAGAACATTGAGGGGAAAGGGAAAGAGGGCTTCTGCATGTACCCTCGCTTTATGCAGATGATTATCGACCAGAAGCTCCCTTCCTTGCCAAAGGAGAAGGAGGATGCTGTGATCCTTGAGGTGATGGACGACACTACACTTGGTCGGATGAAGGTCTACAGGGGGAAGCAGGTTAAGCCCCCTGTGAGGAGATTATTTGGGCATCGGGCCCAGGACGTGACTCTGAGGTAGAGCAGCTACAGCTCCCGGAGGATGACTCCAATGATGATGACAGTGGTAATGCTGGAGATGCAGGGCCCACTCAACCAAGGGCCCCCACTGGAAGCCCTTTCTCATCTTATCAGCAACATCACCCCCACCCCCTCCACACACACACACCCAAACAACATTGATCGAAGATTTCATCCTCCCGACAAAGGTTCTAACGGTGACGGCTATTCCAGCAACATAAACCGTTGCGTGCGGCGACACATCTTCCCGACAAAGGTTCTAATGGTGATGGCGCAATTCCAGCAACATAAACCATTGCGTGCGGCGGAAATGACGGTGGTAGTGCGATTTTAGTGTTTAACGGGGCAGTGGTTAATTGTGGTGTGATTTTAGTGTCTTTGAAGATCTAACCGTGAAAGGGTGAAGCAGATCGGGATGGGGTTGTTGTGGTGGTGATTGGCGGCTGTGATGGTTGGGATAGGGATCGGGCTATGGATTAGTGTTCAGGTCGGTTTTCTCGAGTGAAATTGGGTAACCCGAACCCTATCTCAAAATGAAACGACGGAGACTCAAATGGAGATAAAATAAAACGTTAGGGGCCGGATGATAATTTTAAAACAATAAAAATACAAACGGTTAAAATAAGAAAACATTAGAGATGCAAATGATAATTTACTCTATAAAAAAACACGAAAATGTTCTGAATACCTTGTTGGGTATTTGGGTTCGAGTGAAAGTGACACTCGTTTGATTTCAAACATAAAATTGAGAGCAAAGGGTAACCGTAGATTGATGTTCACGAGGTTATTTTGATTCTTCCATTAATCTCGCTTTTGTCAGAGTAAAATGAAAGCGAAATGTTTGTCGTCTTCATGTGGTGTTCAGACAGGTACGTTGCTTCCTCATTATACAACTATTTCATCTCTCTCTATTCAAACCCACAAATCTTTCTAAACAATGCTCAAAACCCATCGTCCCAATTCGTTTCATTGATATCTCCTCCACTGCATTCTCAACACAAGTCAAATTTCAAGCAATAAAACATCATTTCAATGGCTATAAACTCCACTCAAGAGGTTTTTTGAGCTTCTTATGCACTGCATTTTGCATTAATCGTTGATTATATCGTAATTTGGTTATAAATTAAGTTAATTTCCTTCTGATTCTTGTGCTTTTTGCTTTGTATGTTCGTGGGTTCACTTTAGTTTCGTTTTTAATGGAATCCCTCTTTTTCATTTTCATAATTTCTGTTTTATTAGTTTAATCTAGAGTTTTCAGTCAAAACTTATCGGAAATGTGCGATTTTGGGGGAGTTCAGAGTACGGATCTGTTAAACTTTGTTTTTAATTTGCTGACACTTATCTCAGTTTTCAATTTGTAATGCGATCAATCTTAATTGTGATGTTATGAAGGTTGGTAGTTGAATGTGATTCCTAGGGTTTTGAATTGGATGTAACTTCAAAGTTTTCCTCCAATTGGATTTTGGGAATCAGAGGCGTGAACATAATTGGCGGGTTTGAGTTTGGTATAAACGGATCCGGGTCAGTTTTCAGGTGAACCCATTTGGCAGAACGGGTCATATTCGTGTCGGCCGACCCGTATAATCTGTTTATTTTTATTTTTTATTTATTTAAATGTGTTTTGCAGTGTTTTGTGATCTTGTTGACATCAGGTTATGAACTTGTAATAATTGAGATTGTGACTGGAGATGATTGCTGCATCCACACTGGTGTAAAGCTGGATCCATAATGTGTCGCAGCATGAAGTAAAATGTTTTTTTGGTCTGGTCATCTGAAACATTTTTTTTGTTCAGAAATATTAATTTATAAGGGGGGTCAAACATGATTAAAAGAATATACATTTTAGTTAAATATATGGATACTCTGGTGATTTAGGAACTTTAATGCATTGATAATTAAACTTTAGGTGACTAAATCATTGATAAATTTTTTCTTTACTCACTTGAGCTGTTAAAGATAAATTATAACTTGAATTAACCCACGTATACGTATATTGGTCGAATTCGCTTCAATTACATTATATCATCTAAAAATTTCTAGAGTCCAATCGGAAAAATGGAAGTGATGTTGAATTTTGTAAGTGTGTGAATTTTGATAAGTGTTTGTTAGGAGGATTATAATTGCTTTTTTTTTTCTTTTTGGTTTGCATTTTGACAAGAATGATGGTTTTGCAATGGTTCAAGAGTTTGCTTTTATTGAATCAGATTAATGTTTCATTGAAACACTTGTTGCTCCATTTATGTGTTTGTTCTTTTATTCATTCAGTTACATTGCTTTCTTCTGATTGTAGTTGTCTGTTCACTTCAGTTAATATGAACAAAAATGTATATCTACAGTTACTTGGCTTTCCAAGTATATATATAAAATTTGTTTAAATGTCCTTCACTGGCCTTAACAGTACATTTAGTTATCATCAATTTCCATTCTTGTGTTTCAAGATCATTTAAGGATTTCTGTACTGTCTTATTGGTTATCATATTTGTTCACTAACTCAATTTTATGCTACTTTTGGTGTTACAACTAAGAAGAAATTAATCTTTTTCTGGTTTTCTGTTTTTTTATCTATCATTTGACTTTTCTATTTATCTTGAGAAGAAGTTACCGAATATAGGTCGCAAAATCAGTTTCAAAACAAAAAATCCAAACACCTCCATTGTCTCACCCAACATGGAGACTGTTCATGTGCTCCAACTAAGTTAGGCATGTATAGACATTTAAAGAAGGCTGATATTATTTTAATTTGAGGTCTGAGGAGATGGTTGTGTTGTATGTATGCAGGGATGTGATGCTTATAGTGTTGTAGTATTGTCTGATGAATGTGAACTGCCAATGGCTCTCTCAAATTCTTCAGTAGCAGAGGTTTGTATTCCACTTAAAAGCCAACTGTCATTGGATGCCCGGTTGAGCAATCAAAGCTACATCAACATGATGGTGGAAAATGCAGTTGCTTATTCAACATGCAGTATAGATGTTGATGATATTGGAAATGAGGGGAAGTTAGAGACTCAATGTAACGAGCAAGTATCGACGGTGAGTTAATGAAGTTCCTCTATATATGTTGACTAATATCAGAATGATCCTATTCCTAGTGCTGGAAAAACTGATCCTATTCCTAGTGCTGGAAAAACACATGGGTCGTTGGAACTGCTTTGGGTCAAAATGTTTGATTGATTATTAATGTGTCGTTTAGAAAGTTATTCTTGTAATAATTATCAATCTTTTGATTAAAATGATTTAGTATGTTTTAGGCATTAATAATACACTTTGGGGAACTTATGTTTATGTTCGATCCATTTGACCTCTTTTAAGCTGGCTTTAATCTGGATAGAGATTACAAAAAGAACCTGCATTGACACATTTATCTTCCTGTAAAACATACCATCCAAATCATTATGTTAATATTTTTCAAACAGTATTCATCAACAGGAATTTTAAGAAATGTTTAAACATGGTTCAATAAACAGATTTGACATAGGAAATCATTCTAAGAAATGTTATAATTATAAATTTTTGCCCACTGGAATATCTCAGAAATCACTGCAGAAACAGATCAGCTTCGACATGGGAGGGAAATACATGCAGCTGTTGATGAACCACAGCCTGATGCTATCCAAGCATTCCACTCGAGGTACTAACAATGTTTGACGTCATACCCTACTGAATATACATTTAATGTTTGCAAATTACAATTTTAACCCGTTTATGTGAAACAGGCTAATTGGGGCACAAACTAGTCAAACAGTAAAATTTTAAAGAAATAAAAAGCCAATAAGGGAGCAAGTCTAGGGTGTTGTCCCAAGTGTTTCAAAGCTTTTACAACCTTCTAATTTTTTTTATTTTAAATAGTTAGGATCATTATTTCAATCGTGTGATAATTATTAACAATACTAGCAGCAACCGTAGCCATGTAAATATGTGCTGTTTGATTTTTCATTTCTTGTATACGTAAAGCCTCAAAATGTAACATCTGGCTAATTAAGCGTTTGCTTTCATTTGACAGATAAAAATGCAACAGAGAAAATTCTTGATGCTCCTAAATCGAGAAAGTATAAGCATGCTGCCTCTTTTAATTCAAGAAAAATTGTTCTCCTGTTCTCAGTCTTGTAAGTTCACAGCTTCTCATGATTTAAGAAATTTAAATTTAAATTCAAAATGACATTAAAACAATTTCCAGTCAACCGACCAGCCCTGACTTGTTTGGCTGGTTAATGTCATCAATCATTTTATGCAATTTAGATATACGCAAGACCAAAGGGATATTAGATTAAAATCTAACAATGATTAGGAGGTGCGGAGTGCATGCTCTTATGATCTAATATGATTATGGACATGACAAAAGGCATGGGTCAATGGGCGGAGCCCCTTGCGGCTATCCTGACAAAATGAATCCACTAAATTCCTGCCAAAATGAATAGGTGTCTATCACCTAATTCTCCCACCAAAATGAAAGGGTTTCATACTATAACCACCTTTCCTTGTGCTTTAATATAGATTTTGACAACAATTTTACTGTTTGAAAAAACACACAAAAAGACATAAGATTTCTCTGTTTTTCTTGCTAGAAGTTTTCTGTCAAACTAGAGTTTTTTCTTGGATTATCCCATGTTAGATTTCTTATAATGGCATTGAAAGGTAGAAATACTACTTTTGGGCACTTTCAAAACATGATTGGAGATTTGATCCAAGTCTATTGTGGATTATTATCATCCCTACCAAAATTTCTAACAACCGATTAAACACATTCATGGGGATTCATCAGGCAGATAAAGATTTGTAGGAATTAGGATTTATCTAAGTAAACCTCCATCTAGAGATGACAATTCCTATCAATGTACTTATGAATGAGTAGATAGTTTTTATTTCAAATAAGACAAATAATAAAATATAGATTAAAGGGATGGGTAAGCACTATAACAAGTTGTAGAATATTTGCATCTCTTAAATCATTCTATTCAAAGATTTAGACTGTTGTAACAATATTTCTTTTTGTATTAATGTTAACAAACCAAATATTTATAACCTATAAAACATTTGGTGTTTCCTCATTCCCTTGATGAATACAACCCAAACATATCACCCAGCCCAGTGCGCCCGGTAATTGCATATATGCAACCATTAAATTAAGCATTACTGCTAACAAGTAGATGGATCTTTTCCACTTTGTACATGGACTAAGATGTGCGTTTTAACCCCTTTGTTTTTATTGGTTATACAGGTCGAGTTTGGGAACATTGATCCTTATCTATCTAACATTGAGAGTTAGACAAATGGGGGTCACTTCAATTCGTTCGGACTGAACGTACATTCACTTTGTAGGTCCACCTTTTCCCCTTGACAACGGTTGCTTTTGAAAATTAAAGAAATTGCTGCGTATGAAGACTTTTAATGGGACCGAAGACGCTTAGTGCACCATGTTGATTGTTTTTACAGACGAATTCTTTCAGTTATTAGGAGTTGCATTTTGTTTAAATGTCTAGTGTCCCTCCCTTGATATGTACATAACATAAGCAAACATGTTTGAACTTTAGTAGTTGATGATCATCTCTATTTGCTTTTTGATTTGTGATGATGCTAAGATGAGGGTATAGGCCTGGGCCCAGACCCATTCCATTTTCATATTAAAATTCAATTTGCAATGGGGGTCTTTTTGTTGTTACACTACACAGTACAACCTAGGTTGACTTCAAAGCATTTAGAGAGACCAGGAAACTGCATTTGATGGGGAAAGTTTTGGCATAATCTTGATCTTGAGGTGATGATTTTTGGTGTATTATGAGAGTTTTAATTGTTTTGACGAAACATAGCTAGGTAGCTACACAATAGCCTACTTGATGTAATCTATCTACTCAAATCAACACACCAGCTTCAGTTTCAATTGTTTTACGTTGCTTCATTTTCTGCCTTATAATCTCGATCTCTCACCAAATGGGTTTCATTATCAAGTATTCTCCTTGCATATGGGTGTCCGTCCCTATGTTGAGCAATTGGGTGATTATGTAGATTAAATGTCACATGTACAATTAGTTTTTCTGTACAAGAATATATATGTTGATATTTCGTTATATTCACCATCGCAATCACATTTAAGAAAACCTTGCTCATGTGATCGTTTTATATTTTTCTTCGATTCTTAAGTGATATAACGTAATCAAATTTGTGTGTTATGGTTTGCACCCACTTTATCAACTCCCCTATAGATGTGAACACCTAATTAATGAAAAATGTTAATATCTTGTTGGAAGAATCAACAGCTAAGGTTACATATTTTCATCAAAACTCAAAATTATTAAGTAATTTTTAATTAAAATTGATAGTATAACATGATGAAAAGAATGAGATGTTAAAATAGTTCTGAAAATTGAAAAAAAAAACACATATCGTTTATATAATACACTTTAGTGCTATCTTATGTCATATCAATAAATAGAAATTGATGAAGTCTTAAACAAATATACTAAGGAAAGCTTTATTTACACATAATTCTAGACAAATATAAAAGCCATCAAAGGACGTACATGCCAAATGTCCTTGTCAATCATAAAAACGTATAGTATCACAGACGTGACTAAATTGACATAAACAATAGACACTCAATTAAACATCATGCGAACTCGATCATGTCATGAATCTTAATAGAGACACTTCTTATTATAAATTGACACCACTCTTTATGTCTCGTATGCCACCACGTATATGGTCGAAACACTGAAAACAATGAAAATTCAGGGGGACTGTCAGAGAGCTATATGATGCCCCCTATATGACACATATAAGGCTATACGACACGTATAGCAAATTTCGATGCTAACTATAAGAAAAAATTCAAGAGGTCGTCCGAGGGGTTATACGCCCTGTATAAGTCTATACGACCCCTCTATACAACGCATATGAGGCTATACGATACGTATAAAAATTGGAGTGTTAATTTATAAAGGTTGGGTTATACAAATATCTATTTTTGTTATTGAGACGTTCTATCGTTTCTATTTTTCTCTATGTATCAATACATATATAGAGAAAGATAGGGAGGATGAAAATAAACTGAGTGTATCAATAACATATCTCATTTATGATTTTGAGATGTTTAAATATCAATTCATATAGATTAAGCGATGGTGGTGAAATAGTAGCCTGTACTTTAATGGTTGCTTAAATTTAGGCACCCTTGTTCCCCACACCACTAATTCCGCATTTTACACCATTGAAGTAAACGGTCGTTTGTCAAAGAGTAAATTGTCATTTGCATGGATGCAAACTACAATTTGCATGAAAGTAAACTACAGTTTGCAAAGGTAGTAAACGGTCGTTTGTTATTTTTAATATTTTTATTAACTTTTTCTATTTATAGTTATATTATATTAAATTTATATATTTTAAGTTTTTATTATATTACAAAATTATATTATACTAATTATATAATTGAATATAAGTATAAATAGAAAAAGTTAATATATGTACATAAAAACTTATGTACATGTATTAACTTTCTATTTATAATTATATTAATCTTTTTTATGTATAGTTAAACGATAGTTTAAAAGTTAATAAATCGGTTGTTTCCCTTTTTCTACATAGTAAACTAGTCGTTTCATAATTACATTGGTCGTTTTTCTATTCATAATTATATTATACCAAATTGATTTTTCTATTAGTTATGTTAACTTTTTATTAATTATATGAAGTTTTTATTATATTAACTTTTTCTATTTATATTTATATTATACTAATTATATAATTTAATATAATTGTAAATAGAAAAGTTAATACGTGTACATAAAAACTTTAAAAACTTATGTAATTTATATATTAACTTTTTCTATTTATAATTATATTATACTAAATTATATAATTTATATATTATTAAGTTTTTATGTACATGTATTAACTTTTTCTATTACATTTTATTATTTTATATAAATTTAAGATAAAAATTATATATAAGTTTAAAATATTTGATCTTTATATAGTTCATATAATTTTTATAATTTTCATAATTTATGAAGTTTAGAAATAACAATAAAACTTATATAGTTCACAATTTTTGAACTTTATAATATGAATATTTACAAATGATACTAATCTAATTTATATTGAAACGAGTAACAGATTTATTTTGAAGTATATATTGACTATATCTTTGAAGGCTCTCCTCGTACATTCTTTCACACGCAGCCGCATAATTACTTTTGTGAAAATTCCATAACGGTATTTTGAAAGGCAATAGATATTCACCCTTTAAACACACAGAAACGTAGTGGCAACCATACACATGTGCAATAGTAATGAATTGGTGGTACATGACTTCATACGGACCTTCCCATAGCGAAAAATAAGTCGCACTTTCAGTGGGAGATAAGCATTGAAGATTCACATTAAATATGTTAGCTATCAATATTCTTGTGCAAGGCATTATCATTCAGTGTTGATCAGGAGCTGGACCCGGTTGTAGCCATGATAAAATACGTTCTGTCTCATCATATAAGCTAGAGGAAAGATTTCAATATAAATTATAATTGTTATGTAATTTGTTTAAAAGCTCATACATCATGTTCAGCCAATATTCTTCACCGAATCCCAAGGAAAAGGAAACTGCACGAAACACACAGTTTCCATCACTGTTTACGTTCTCTATATGTGTTATATATGGATGGAAAATTTTTGGGATCTGTGTTAGTAAAGGATGGTGATATAGAGAAAATTGAGTTATGTTATCTAAGTTTGAACTATGTTTCGAGGGGCTCAACCCATAAAATCATAACTAACAAAATTATCCGTCATGTAGGTATGATGACTAGGTGTGAGAATGACATTCTCTGTTGATGTGAATCAATAAGGATCGAATATGATGATTGAGTCAATAATTGTAAGGCAGAATCAAACAATCACAGAACATTGAATGCAAAAAATATTTATAAATGTTCTTTGTATTAATCAAGGTGAAAAACGGTTACAATGAATGCTAGGGTTTTTCATAAAACAATAACACAATACACCTTGTCAAAATATTCTATTTATCTAATTTCTATCAACAGTCACCTCACATATGAGGTTTTCTATTATATATATAGGCTGACACATGCCTATACAAAAAGACTAAACGACCCCTGACCTATACATCAAAGAACTAGTCTAAGTGTAAAAGTCTTCATCAGCATTTCTTTTGTTCATCCCCGTTGACTAATATGGATGTTGTAATCTTCATCAGCATTTCTTTTTCTTCTTCAGCATTGGTGTTTGGTCATTAGTATTAAAAAATACGGATGAACAAACACTTATGCGCATTTGTTGTTGAACATCCGTATTAGTAAATGCGGATGTACAAAGTACTTGTTAGTATTTGTTCGGCTATCCGCATTTGTTAATGCGAAAGAACAAACACGTATCAACATTTGTTATATGGCTATCCGCATATACAAATGCGGGTAGCCGACACTTGTCTTCTTTTCTTGTTGCAGATTCTTCATCCGCATTAGTTCTTGGACTTAGGGAGTTTCCAGCAGAAAAACCATCTACCCACCACTTGAATTGGCATGTATGATCCTTTTAGGGTCCAACAATACTCCCCTTAAGGATTATACAGCCTATTACTTCAAGGGTTTGATGGTGGTTGAGGTTGTGAAAATTCTGCTGGGTCTTAAGCAACATGAGAAGGGATAAGAGGTTTTGCTTGGGATGGATCTAGAATGGCCTTTATCATGTTGACAAAGTCATTGGCTTCAGACATCTTCTCTTTATTTAGCACATGGATCTTCATCTGGCTCATTGTGTAGATGGCTTCTATAGGCAGTTTCTTTAAAGAAATGGGTTCCCATATTGATAATATGGACAACCCATCTCTATGAATCAACAAAGCTCCATCCACATCCACCTCTAAGTTCATAATATTCCCCAATTGCAGGGGAGTCTTCTTCTTCTTCTTTTGCTCACTCTTAGCATTGATTCTATCAAATGCCATCTTTAGAATCTTTATACATTTCAAAAAGAAATGCATATCTTCTTCTCTCATCTTGTTTTTTATCTCTCTAAAAAGCCTTGTATATATGTAGTGGATATAGGATTCATCTAACAATCTCACCTTATATCCATTAAACAATCTGATTTTAGCTCCTTCTTTTTCTCCCCATCTTCTTTCAATTACCAACTCATATGTCTTTTCATCATAATAGACATTTAAGATTGGTTTCGAGAAATGAGTTCCAGCTACCATCTTTCTTTTCAAAGATTCAATAGGCTTTACCTTGAGCTCAGGGAATACCACTTCTTCAGCTGGTTTTGTATTCTTCTTATCAAATGGGTTAATAAAGGATCTGTCTTTCCTCATACAAATAGCCTTGAGTGATTTGAAGTTGACGGTTCTTTTGAACATTCTTAGAATGTCTTCAAACTCATAACCCATGAACATAACCTTATGATTAATCAATTATAGATTGGCTAGTTTTTTAAATCATGGATCTCCAGGGAGTTCACCAGAACAGAGTACTCTATGAAGAATTGGACTAACCATGATATCCTCTTGATCATAAACATATTCCAATCACTGTCATACTTCCAGGCAATTATCTTCCGATCAGTCTTGCCCTTAGGAGTAGACACACCCTTAATCATTTTAGCAGTGGTGAGCCCTTCTTGAAGTTTTAACTGAGAGGGCTCATCAAACTACTCTGGATTCTTATGTAGAACAGGTGCCAAAGAGTCATGATCTCTATGGGTGAGCTGGATGTCTTGTGCAGACACTCTTGTTCTTGGATTTTTGCTAATAATTTCTTCTTTCAAGTTTCTTTAGTCTTTCTTTCTTTTCATTAATCATCCTAAGGATAGCAGCCATTAGGGAATTTGCTTTTATGTTGCTCAATTTTCTCTTACTGAATCCTTGTTCAGACAGATAGTCCTTCATTTCCCTGTCAGTCATACTATAAGGATCAGGATACAGTGATTGAGGATTTTTAGTGTGTTTAGTCTTTGAAGAGAATTTGAACACTACAGATTTAGGAGAAAAAGTATTTTCATACTCAGTCTCATATGTAGGGTCTAGCAGTTTGTTTAGCTTTTCTTCTTCTGCTATCATCCCCTCATATGTCTTCCCAAATACCTCATCAGGATCATAACCCTGATTAATAAAGAACATGGCCTTCACTATCAGATCATCTGATTTGGCTTTCTCCACTTTCTTATCCACTGATGATTCTACCTTCATAAGGATTTCCCTAGCTATTTGTTCATCAACCACATAACCACCCTCTATCTGTCCTTCATATCCAATGTTGGCAAAGAAGGTCATAATCTCATCATCTTTTAGTTCCAATGGAGTGTCAACATCATCACCAAACTATAGACACTGTCTCACAGTTTGTTCAGTGATGGCTAGAGTGTGATTATCAGTACTCATTCCTGATAGTGTCTTGACACCATCTACATCAGTTACTTCAGTAGTTCTCTAGAATGATCTTATGAAGTTCTCATAGATAATTGGTCTGACAGTAACAAAATGAGCGACTCTAGTAGTCAAGATGAATCTGATCATGTCTCTTAATCCTTCTACCTCAGGGACATCAGGGTCAAGATAACCACTAACATTATGGAGCTTGCTCCATGTAAAGTTAGCCATTATAATTTGCAATTGAGGCATATGAATTAGAATAATGAATAACAAATATGAGAATGTTTATCATAAATTAGAATGAATTTTCTCAGTTTGACTTTTTATGGTCAAAATTAAGTGTTCATAGGTACTGTTTCATAAGAGTTTAACCTAATTTGATTTAGAGATGCATTGTTAGTTTTGTTGAGTTATTCATGGTTGTAATGATTATCTTTTCTGATTTTAAACCATTTCAGCCCATGGAATCAACATTTGTTTTCAACATTTCAATTTTTTTGAGTTACCCTGTTCATGCGATAAACACGATTCATGTAAATCACTTGTTTGTTGTTTATTCTCAAAATTATCAAGTTCTTTTCAGTCAAAATGTTAATGAATCCTTAATATCATTTCTATTTTCATGTTTGTTTCTTGGCCTATGATTCTAAGTTCATTATCAGTGTAGATGTTTGATGATTAAAAGTTTTGAACTTGACAATTTTCATATTTTCTTTAATAATACTATTGTAATGAATCGAAGTTGAGGAATTTAGGGTGAATGGATCTTAGAACATAGGTTTTGATGATGGTGATGATGATGGAAGAAGAATAGTGAATAAGAACTCTCGTCGCACTTTTTAGTCTCTCAAATTTGAAAAAGTATTAAATGACCTTTTGACCTAGGCTTAAATAGTCAATTTAATGGCTTTTACAAGCATTACATGTTTCAAAACAAATGCTGCTAAGTTTTAAGTTCACTGTAGTAAATACGCAAAGGAAAGTATTCATCAACATTTGTGTACTGTTACAAATGTGGAAGTGATAAAACTTAACATCATTTGTTCACTGTAGCTAATGCTTGTGAACAAAAGTTATTAGCATTTGTTCATTACAACAAATGCAGTAGAACAAAGTTAACCAACATTTGTTCACTATAGCAAATGCATGTGAAGAAAAGTTAACATTTGTTCATTACAACAAATGCGGTAGAACAAAGTTAACCAACATTTGTTCACTATATCAAATGCGATAGACTAAATTCCTTGCTTCACATTTAACTTCAACAAATGCGGTAGAGCAAAATTGTTCTCGCATTTCTTGACTTTCATGCATCATCATGACAGAAGAGATTAAGCACATTATTTATTTCTTTTGATACACAAAGTAGTTTACAGTGTTAAAGTCGACCACATTTAGGAAATGCGGATGAGTAAAAACAAATGCGGCAAGACAAAAGTTTACCACATGAACAAATGCGGTTGAACACTTTTGTCCGCATAGGTTATAAACACTTAAAACTTTTGTATACTTCTTTGAAAACAAATGTGGTAGAGTATACTTGACCGCATTAGTTTCATTTTTTAATGACTAGAAAATAGTTACCCGCATTGGTTATTTGCCTGGGTTATCTACACCCGCATTAACCAATGCACTTACCTGCATTAATATTTGAACTTAATCAAAATTAATGCTTTTGCAGATTGATTTATTTTTTGTTTTCTGCTGATCTGTTGGTTGTTATGAAAAACTGTCTTTGTTTTTGACTTTTTTTAATGAAGTTTTGACTATGGTTGTGATTGTCAATTCTTGCTTGGATTGACTTGTATATCAGAATTGATACAAGTTTCCCAGTGTTTGACTGATTCTTGGACTTTTATGCTTTTAAATGTATGCATAAACTGAGATACTATAGTATAACTTCTGTACCAACACATTCAATATCTTTTTGTTTTGAATTTATAATTTTTAAGAAGGAAACTGTAACACCCGGTTATTTTAAAGTCAAGGAAAGAGTGAATAAAGTGAAAGAAAAGAAGGAAAAGAAATAAAACCCAAGTCTAGGGGTAAAAAGTGTCCAAAAGGACAAAATGTTTGAAAAGTTGGTGATAAAGGTGGCATGGCCGCCCATCGCCCTTTCTACACACAAATCTTTCGGATTTTAGTGAGAGAAAGGAAGAGAGCAG
>BJCM01068649.1:0-13979 GCA_018326385.1 Flaveria bidentis
CATATATATATACATATACATATATATATATACATATACATATATATATATATATATGCTTAATCCATGAAAACTCACTAACTTTCATAGTTGACCTTTCAGTTTTAACATGTTTCAAGAAACGCTTAAGTTTGATGATCTCTTTGAAGCATGCTCACACCTAGGATTTGGACCTAGGAAAAATTGAATAAATTATCTTGGATGTTGAACTTATGTTATGTTTTGTTTTGATTGAGACTTATTGATTGTAATTTTCATTTTATAACTTATGATAATAATATTTACATTTAATGGTAGCGTTATATGACTGTGAATAATCTTAGCCCTCACATCCTGACGATTCCGCCGTTAAAGTTGGGGTGTGACAAATTCAATCCTCACTTCTATCGCAACCTGCAACCGAGAGCTCACCACCATCCGGGTATTATAAACTTAAATTAATTGAGGGCTTAGAACCAAGAACATGACCTAAAGCTTCAGCCGAAGTTAATTTGATTATCAACAACAATTCCACATCAAACAAGTCCAAGCCTCGGTCGCCTTTCATCTGCATCTATTCTCATTGGTTTAGTATCGATTCGGGTAATTAGTTAAGTCCATAGACTCAAAATCACATGGGGATTAAAAGCCCCATTGTTGATTTAATTAAGAGTAGCGAATTGGTGATCAATTTGGTAGATTTCGAATTTGGGTTCATACGAATTTGGGGGACTCTTTGTAAGTGTGTTTTTATAATTTAAAACTCATTCCATAACACAGCCATGACCTTGGTTTACTGATTACACATACACATCCCATACCTGAGGTCCCGGGTTTGAACCCGACAACCTCCATTATTTTTTAACACTTTTTTAGCCTTTAAAAATATTTAAAAAAATTGAAAATTATTAAAATCAATTTTTAAACTTTATTTATTTTTAAAGTCCTTAATTTAATTTTTGTAAATTTATTTTTTAAATACTTTAATATTTTTATAAAACAAAGGTTATATTTAGTTTATTTTTATAGATTTTTAATAGTTTAGAACACTAAAACTATTATTGGTTCAAACGTTATTGTTTAAAATCATATTTTTTACAAATAAATATAAAAATGTATTTACACCTTATATTTAAACTTTGTCAATTATTATTAATGATTTAAAATTCATTTCTTTATGATAAACTAATTAATTGGTATAATTCTTTTTCAATAAGTTAAAATAAAAGTGTTTTCATTAATTACTTTTATCAAAACCCCAAATTTTCCCTTAAAACCCTAGTTCACGTTAAAACGTTAATCTTATTATTAAACTTAAACTTGTAATATATACATTTAGGTACCTTGTAAAGGAATTCGTTGGAACGTCGTTTAATTCTTATTATCATCTTATACACATATACGTCATGTGAGTTTTCATGCCATTCTTTTTATATTATTTCACATCTTTTTGGGGGTGAAACATGTTAACTTATCAACTTACACTTGTAAACCTTTTGATACTAGTAAACGCACATGCAATTCATCGTTACTTTTTGTCATGGTTATTTGTATTATTGTCAGTTTTATATGAGATACATTATAATATTGACAATCATTAACTATTGCTAGCCTGGCGATGTTGTTAGATCTAGGAACAATAGATCTTGATCATTTTACATAGGCTTAGAACTTTAATCAATACGTGTAATGAATGATTGTAATTTATTATTTTGATGTATGCATTATGTATATAGGTTAACCCATATGTGTGTTGATTTATGTATAATTGTGTCAATTTGTGAAATTGACTAAGTGTAAGAAACATCTATAGATGAACATTTTTGTTCTTCTGTAGATATGTTTTTTTACAAAAAACAATCATCCAAATATTTTCTGCGGATTAACAACCAGCTCTAAAGTTCAAGTGAAGATACATTCGGAAGAACAAAGAATCTTCAGAAGAACTAAGTATCTTCGGAAGAACAAAGTATCTTCGGAAAAACAAAGTTGCTTCGGAAGAACAAAATAGCTTCGGAAGAACAAAGTATCTTTGGAAGAACAAAATATCTTCAGAAGAACAAGATAGCTTCGAAAGAACAAGATAGCTTCGGAAGAACAAAGTACCTTTGGAGGAACAAGTTTCCTGTGGATTAACAATCACCTATGGAAGACTATGCAGT
The DNA here is from genome assembly GCA_018326385.1 of Flaveria bidentis. Classification (NCBI taxonomy): domain Eukaryota; kingdom Viridiplantae; phylum Streptophyta; class Magnoliopsida; order Asterales; family Asteraceae; genus Flaveria; species Flaveria bidentis. The sequence goes on from BJCM01068649.1 coordinate 2,142, forward strand.
TGCGGAGTCCAAACAGTTGTTTTTAAATAATACAAGTGTTACCAGTCAACAAGACATTTCGAATCTCAAGAGATCCGGTGTTTCCTTAACAGAAACATAAATGTCTATAAATATGAATCTAGGTTTCACATCAATTGGTGAGAGACGGACGAGCAATACGACGACAAACAAAAAACATCACTTCGATTCACACAATCAAACCATCACAAACCCTAGCAGTCGTCACATAAATACATCATCAATATTAACACGATCAAAATAGTTATTGTTTATAGCATTCTATCTTTATTCATTTGTAATCATTAATAAGTTTTAATAAAATACTTTTGAATCAAATCTTTTTGCTTATTTGTTGTGTTCATATCATTGTGTTCGTCATAATAAACATTTGCTCGATTTGATATTTATTCATAAAACCATTAAACAACAGTTAATGATCATTCTGCAATCATTAACTTGATTCCATTCTAACATTGATAATTCCTGATTGCGATGCTTGGATTCACAGACGTCGTAGATCTATGGGCCTGACAAGCCTATTTGGTGCTAAAGCCGAGGTTATTACCGGCTCCTGGTGACGTATGCTTGTTCATCATGGGAACCAAGTACACTTAGCTAATCATTATATACTTGTAAACTTATTCTTGGTCAAGGTTGGATAGTAGCTATATGTGTTCTATAAACTTGCATAATTCGTAACCATTGACATGAAATGTTACATGTAATCTTTATATATATATATATATATATATATATATATATGTGCTTAACCCATGAAAACTAACCAACTTGAATGGTTAACTTTTATTTTAACATGTTTCAAGAAATCCGCAATTTTGATGACATCTTTGAAGCATGCTCACACCTAGGATTTGGACCTAGGAAAAATGAATAAATTATCTTGAATCTTTAATGTTAAACATTCGTTTACTTTATTTTCATTAAGACTTTGGTTGTAATGCTTATTTAAAACTTATGATAATTAAATTTACATGTAATAGCGTTATGTGACTATGAACAATTTTAACTCTCATATCTCAAATTTTGTAAGGAACGTAAAGCAACAACAAATTGGATCCTTGGAATGTTAGGCACTGTCGAATTTACACAGTAGGCATGGTGGAATTGCCCAAAAGCATAAAGAGGTCAATTGTTGCAAGGTGATCACAAACAGCCGATGTTTATTCTCAAACGATAGAAGGTGGTTGTTTGGCAAGCGTTTCTTGGTGTCGTTGGTGCCAACAATGGAATCAACATGCTTAAACTACCGTCATTGTTCATTGATATACTAAATGAAACCGCTTCAATTTTGTCTTTTTAAATGGATAGTAGACCATATAAATATGAATATTATCTTGTTGGCGCTATATAACTGAATATGGCTACTGTTTCGAAGTCCTTCTCCTTTTCGGAAACCTAAGCAAAATCAAGGTTCAAGAAAGCACAAGAAGAAACAAAGAAAGTTATAGAACGAACTTATGGAATGTTCAAAGGTAAATGATGATAATTCAAAACTTGATTCAACCTACCCTAAAAATATAAGTTAATAATGTATGCCCGAGTTATACGATATCCCAAAATTTTATTTGATGAAGAACGAGTGTTGTGTCCTTTTATGAAAACGAACTTCCAACCAAAGATAATGAATAAGAAGTTAACATGCACATATATCAGGATTGTATAGTCAAACAACTCACTTCCTTCTAGGAGGAGATCTTGTAGGACATATTGTGACGACCGAGTTATCAACAAATGACCACTACCAAATTATTGTAATATTTAAAATTTTAATGAAGCATACTTTATCTATTTTGGATTATTTTATTATAAACAATTTTGTTTACTTTAATTTAAAGTTTTAAGTTAATTGCCATTTTCATCTCTGAGGATTGATGTTTTTTGACGTTTTCATCCAAAAACTTTATTTTTCCCCTTCGGAATTTTAAAAACATACCATCTTCATTCATTTCCATTAACTCTATTTGTTTTACCCGTTAAGTGGGCATCAACTTTGAATATTAAAAACAATCTAATAATGTTTGAATGTTCGGAGAAATTAAACAATGTTTATTTAGTTTTTCTTTTTTTCTGGTGAGATGCAAAAATATGTAAATGCCCCTCACATGATGTGCACATGATGACTACTTAACGGGTAAATAAACGGGTGCACAAAAATAAATGAAAATTGTAAGTTTTTTAAATGCAAGGGAAAGATAAGAAAAAAATGTTTTTGAATGAAAACTAAAAATTGCACTAAACTTCTCGGACAAAATGACAATTTACTCTAAAATTGTATTATATTAGAGTTTCATTATTTATTAGAAATATATATTAAATCTTTTTTATTGGTAGTCCTTCGGATGATACGAAAATTGAAAATTGAAAATTTAGTAAGATTTAAATGACTACTGTATGAAGGAAACAAATGTGACCATAGACTGGTCCTATTTTCATTTCCCCTTTCACCATTACCTTTACTATGAGAACTATCCCATGATATTCTAGTTCTAGTTCTAACTTCTAAGTACCTATAATTGAATTTTTACCAGCACTTCCAAGACAAGATTTGACAGTAACAACATGAAATTATACAATATGAAATTGATTTACTGATGCCACATATAACATAACCTTCATTGTGACAAAATAATTACAGAGCCACTTATTCGTACATATTACATCACACAACATATATCACTTTACGTATACAAGAAACTATGTCTATGCATGTAACGAGAGTAAACACACTAGCTAGTCATCAACCTTAACCGCGCATTCGGGTGGAAACCCTCGTGGAAATCGCTTAGCATCCGTGCAATAATTGTAGATCATATGGTGTTTTTGAACCCAAGTTAGTTTTTGCTTATGGGTCGACATCGATTTTGACATAACACCAGCAGCTCTAACGTTGAAGTTGCGGTATGAAGCTGTGAAAGGGGCCTGTGTCCAGTCGGTCTTGACTAGACCACCTCTAGTTGCCCACTCGTCTGCATTCCACAAGCTTGAATACAGCCTCATCGGTTGCTTTTTCGGAAATGGAATACCCATTGCTTCTCTGTTCTTGAATTCTCTTATCGGTGTACCATCTACAAGAAAACTGAAAAATAACTTTTAAATGAGAACATGTAACTTTGAATATACCTAGATAACTAGATTCCATTTCATATAGTATACATGTGTTAAATAGTAAAGAAAATATTATATGCAACTCAAGAGAAAAAAAAACTTAAGTTGTTCTTACACGATTGTTACATAAAACATTTACGGGTTTGAAAAACAAATTCAAGGTCCAACAAGTTTTGTCACACCCTTTATTGTTTAATTGTAAAAGTCTTGTTAACTCTAGATGCATAATATTGGGTCTATAAGTTTGATAGTCACACCATCAAACTTCACAAATATTAAAAGTCGCATATTTTCTGAATTTCCTTAAAGTAAAAAAAGTTTTAAGAAACACTCAAAAGGTAATTAGTTGAAGCTTAAATCACGTTATAATCAACTTTACAAGGTCATCGTTTAATCAAACGTATAGTGACAAGTCGTCGTCATAGGTGTAACTATACCTGCGAATGTTATTTTCTTGCAGACATATCATGAAAAATTGATATTCTTGTAGTGTTACTACATCTGACCCTAGATTTTGTTTCATATCTTGAAGACTAAATAAAAAGATTACACACAACTAAAGAACAAACAATTTGAGTTGTTCTTACACGATTGTTTGAGGAGTCCAAAGGATGGAGTAAGTATGGAAACTCGAAGTAGGGTCGAACCACATTCGAAATTGTTGCTCTCTTTCGCCTTTGCCACCGGTGTAAACGTTGGTATGAAGTGTGTATGGTTCACCGGTCGTGTTGCCTAAAAACTCAAAATCGATCTCATCCTGGTTTGTACCTTTTGATGCCAACTGTTTTTCACAATAATATATCATCTATATGGTATAAAACTAGTGATAAGTAAGGTTAGTATTCCTAAATGACTATTTATAAAATACGGGGTTGAAATTCTGACATAAGTTAAGTTAGATTAAAATTTGATATAGTTTACAAGTACGAGTAAATGGATGTTGAAATAGTGACTTTTTGAGGAGTTGAACATACATAAAACGCGGTGACAGTCCCAGCAGAGTTTCCAGGTACGAGCATGAGTTGCATGTCGATTCTCCCAAAGTGGTATTCCTTCTTCGACTGGAAACCGGAGCCGGAGATTCGGTCGAGAGACAGTGTAAGCATGTCACCGGCGCCGGTGATCTTACCACGGCCACCGCCCCATGTTATGTCGAATTCATTGAAGAAGTTTGTGGCTCCAGTTGTATGAACAACCAGCAGCAAGTTCATAGTGAATGTAACAAAAAAACTTATGGATCGAGAGTCAAAAGAGGATGTCATCGTGTATCGTACTTGATAGTGGGCTTCGGTGCATATGTAACGGGTGTGTACATATAGACAGTTTGAGGAGATCTTGAAGCTTATCAAAAAGGTATTTTTGTTTTGATTATTAAAACTTTGTTTTATTATTATTATTATATTATTATTATTATTATTATTATCAAAATAGCTTGAAACAAATTGATTATCCGAAAACATGTAGATTTTGTCTTTAGTATTTTGGAATAACTAGAAGTCAATAAATATGAATTTTAGTGAAACTAGCTAGTTAGTTTTCTCTTGAAATGCTAAATACGCTTATTTTCTAAAATAAAAATGACTACATTTCATATTATTTATACTTTAATTTTACATTTCAAATAAATTAGTTATTGAATTTTATAGATCAGTAATACACCATTTTTTATACCATATTGTAGTTGTGTAATTTATATAAATATCTTTTTTAACCGTTTAGCCGACACTTTTCATAATAAACACTTTCTATAAAAGATACATAATCAAATATATCATATTTGTAGGTTTATACACGAATTTCTATTCAAAGAGAAAAAAAACGTAACCAGCAATATTTTTTAACTTACAATCGGTTGTTAAATATAGTCATATAGGCATGTTGCTCATATTGAAGAATTCTTTTCCAAAACTTCTAAACATTCATGCAGGGCTCACTCGATGTTTTTAAAAAGCGTACATGACATAGAAATTAGAATAGTTTATCAAATTTTATGTTATATAGTCTCAAATGATTTTATAAAAGTTTGACGCTTTTTTTTATAATAAATTTCAAAACCAAACTCAAATTTAATACATGCCCAAATCAAGACCTAAAATGATTGATTTATTTCACCTCTTGAACCACATGTATACTAATGTGATATTTAATGCCCTATATAATAGTTATTTTAAACTAAAACATAAAGTCAACTGTTTTGAAAAGTTTTATAAATATATTAAAGATGGATGTGATAATAATGAAGTTTTGAAACTTTATGCAGGCAGGAGCGAAGGTGATAGATCTGAAGGAGAGAATGAATGTTTTTGTGGTGGAGGTAATGTATATGATTCAGGAGAGACTGACAAGGTTCAGATGAGGATGAGGATACATCTGGCTTCTTATTGAAAACTCTGCCTCATGCTTCATCAATGGCGGCCACCACCTTTTCAATGCATCTTTTTCCTCCAAAGTATATCCTTTTCAGTTTTACTCTAGTACTAATATATAAACCAGCAGCGGATCTAAAAGAAAAAATCGGGAGTAACCTAAAACATTTTTTTTCATACATTTACATTATTAAAGGGTAGAAGGATTATTCATTCAAATCAAATTTATTTGGGATTGAATGATTGAACCCAAAAAATTTGAACTCGAAGAAGTTATTAACCTAATATTATAATTATTATTAGATACAATATTTTACTTTTGATTTTTATTCAAAAATTTACGAATAAAAACTTGTTTTTTCATTTTTCAAATCCCTAAATTAATAACAAATAACACAATAAAATTATAAATTGCAATTAGAAATAACGCAATTTAATACCTAATTTTAATATCAAATCTCTAATTCATCTTTAATTCAAATTCTTAGGGGGCGTTTCACGAAATTTATTAGAATTAGAATTGGAATTCAATAGAATTATATTTGTAATTTAATATTTTTCATAGGATTTGAAATTTAAAATAACTGGAATCTATAGATGGAATTTAAATTTCAAATACATTTCTAGTGACAAAACATTTATAAAAGAATTGGAATTTATCACCCATTACAAACTACCACCACCTCTATGGCTCCGATCATCGCCGCTGCAAACCACCGACAGCCGCCGCCTTCACCGTCGACACTCGACCACGACTATCAACTGTGCCCGTTGCCGAAAACTGACCATACCCCACTCCCGCCACCAACCGATAACGCCTTTCGTGGAGATATGGTTTGGTAACGTAGAACCGTAGATTCCTTTTTTAATACCGTAAAAAGTTTTTCACTGTCCGTAAAAAGTTAAAGAATAACACCCTGATATAAAGAAAATAAGAATTATGAGGTTTTGGATGGTAACAAATGAGTTGGTGTTTGTGAATTTACGACAAGAATCTATTTTAACTTTTACATGAACTTAATGCTATGTGAAAAAAATAGTGCGACTGTATGACACGGAATTTTTTATAGCTTTTTAATTTTGTTTATTTTTAATTTATATGATTATGTATTTATAACTGAAAATTGATTCAAATAAATATAAACTAATTACTTAAAACTATAAATAAGTTTATGTTTGTGTTTCTTAACTTTCAAGTTTCTTCACAATCGGTCTATATCTTTTATATTAGAACTTTTAGTTTTTTAAAGAAATCCTTGAAAGCAATCGAGTCAGCTGACAACATATCTAAACCTTAAACAAGAACCAGCTTGTTTAAATCCTAAACCGAAAATTAATCTATAGGTAAATGTTTTCAAGGGTTCAACCGGAAACTATCCAAACTCACTTAGCTTGTTATGTTCAAACGCACGAATTTCATGTGATGCACACGTCATATTAATTATCCACACCATTCGGACAATGAGTTCACAGTTATTAGTTAACACAAACTCTATGCTTAATGTTTCATATATGTATTGTTAGTGACAAAACGAAAACGTTTCATGATGTGGACTAGCATCCCAGGTTGTTGCTTCATTATTGATTACCTACGATTTAATCTTCAACGTTTATAGTTTAAGGTAAAATTTTCAACTTAATTGACTATGGTTTGTATTTTGTTGCAAGCTAGTTTTCTCACAATTGGACTCCTTATTACATGGTGTATCACTTTTCCACAACAATATATATTTAAAATGCATGCACTAAAACAAACAATTGTTACACAACTGTCATGAGCCTAGCAGGCCCACAGAATAATGGCAGCTCAGTTAAGGGAGATCCAGCCCAACAGAGGAAAAGCAAAAAAGAGCACGTCTAGCCAAAGAAATTTGAGGATTATGTGATGAAAGCCATGTCAGCAAATAGCTAACAGAATTCTGTTGGGAGAGTCTATTTAAAGTAATTATGTATTGGTCATGAGGAGGCAATTTTGTTAGATCTCATGATTCTATTTTCTCATCCCCTTCTTATTCTCTGTTTCCCATCCCCAATTCTCTATCTTAATACTACTACCCAATTTCTTTTTAATTGTTGTTGAATTGTTCATTCCAATTTGGTGCTTTCATTGAACATCTGCACCGATGGCAGATGGAACCAAATTACGTGTTATGGACGAAGCACTCAAAACAGTTCAGGAAGAACAAAAAGGGTTACGGCAGGATATTGATGATCTCATCGCTGCAATCGGCAATCAATAGAAATCAATTAACGAATTGATTGTTCGAATCGATTTTACACCTAAACGCGATGACGACGGAAAACCTCGAGATTGTGGTTCAATGTTGGGTCCCCATAAACCGGCTCCGGTTTACCTTTCCCGTTTCAATGGCGATAATCCAGAACGTTGGATCGCTCAGGTCGCTAGGCACTTCACTTTCTATGCAATTGCTGATGAAGATCGGTTGACTATTGCTTCATTCTACTTTGATGACGCCGCAGCAGACTGGTATGATTGGTTACACCGCCATCACCGGCTCTCCTGGGATGCCTTCACCGACGCTTCAACCAAACTGTTTCGTTCTTCCGAGCTTGAGAAACCGGAGGGCTTGTTGGCGAAATTACAGCAGACCACAACGGTGGCGGATTATAGGGCACGCTTTGAAGCTATCGGAAACCGCTCGATGGCGTTACCGGAGGAGTTTTTGGTTAGTTGTTTTATTTCTGGTTTGAGATCTGATCTGAAACAATCTGTCCTTATTCACCAACCCACTACATTGGATGACGCCATGGATAAGGCCCAGTTACATGAGCAACGAGTCCAGTTTGAGAAGGGTGTGGGCCGAGTCTCTGTGGGCTCTTCTAAACCTTTATTACCTACCCCCAAACTTGGTCCGACGGATAATTTTCCCAAACCAGGGACGTCTTCCACCTTAACGGCAAAGGTAGGGTTCTGCTGTTTGACACCTGTTGAAATTTCACAGAAAAAGGCATTGGGCCTCTGTTATCGTTGCGACGAGAAGTATACGTGGGACCACAAATGTAAGGCTACTCCTCAACTCCTTTTCTTCGACGACGACACGCCTGATCCGGGTGGGACCTCGGAACCTTCGGCAGGCTGCCCTAGCTACGAAATTACAACTCGAAGAGCTCGCAACTCAATCAGCAATATCGTATAACGCTCTATCAGGTGGGTGTTCCTCTACTACTTTACGTTTCACCGGTTCAGTTCATGGTAAACCGGTACAGGTACTCTTGGATGGGGGAAGTACCCATTGTTTCGTACAAACACGTATTGCTCAATTTCTAAATTGTACCATTGAGGCCATTTCCCCGTTTTCTGTTCTCGTTGGAAGTGGCGAACGATTACCCTGTTCCGGGTTAGCTAAACAGGTCGAATTGGTGATTCAAGACCAACCCATTATGGCCGATTTTTATGTCCTTCCATTGCAAGGGTGGGATATGGTCTTGGGAGTTTCATGGTTAGCTACTCTCGGGCCAGTAGTCACCGATTATTCGAAATCAATTTTTGAATTTACTCTCTATGCGAAACGAGTCAAATGGCAGGGCGATACTACTACCTCGGCTCAACTTATCCATTTCAATGGGTTTCGCCAACTGGTTCATTCCAACAGCATAGGGCAACTATTCCATTTGTCTTTGGTTCCATCAAAATCTCCAACACCTACTTATTACCCAGACGTACAAGACCTCTTGATCGAATTTGCTGATGTATTTACAGCTCCTCATGGGTTACCTCCAATCTGGTCTCATGATCATCATATTGAGTTGCTTCCGTCTCATGGACCCATCTCTGTTCGCCCTTATCGGTATCCTCACTTTCAGAAACAGGAGATTAAGCGTTTGGTTAAGGATATGTTAAATCAGGGAATCATTCGGGCAAGTACAAGTGCGTTTTTGTCCCCTGTTATTTTGGTTCGAAAGAAGGATGGCACATGGCGATTTTGTGTGGACTACCGTGCTTTGAATTCTATTACGGTTTGGGACCAATTTCCTATTCCATCTATCGAGGAGTTGTTTGATGAGTTGCACGAGGCACGTTATTTCTCCAAACTCGATTTATTAGCAGGGTACCATCAGATTCGTCTTGCTGAGGCAGATACTATGAAAACAGCCTTTCGGACACACGACGGGCACTATGAATTTCTTGTAATGCCCTTCGGGCTCATGAATGCTCCCTCGACATTTCAACGACTTATGAATGATGTATTTCGCCCGTTTCTACGTCGATTTATCTTGGTATTCTTCGATGACATATTAATTTATAGTAAATCTTGGGAAGACCATTTGCAACATCTTCGTCTCACATTACAGCTGCTTCGCACACACCAGCTTGTTGCCAAGTTAACTAAATGCACTTTTGGTCAGTCCCAAGTGAGTTACCTGGGACATATTATCTCATCTCTGGGTGTCGCGGTCGAGCCCGACAAAATTAGTACCATTCAGCAGTGGCCGATTCCCAAAACTGTCAAAGATGTTCGAAGCTTCTTGGGGTTTACCGGTTATTACCGCCGTTTTATAAAAAAATATGCATCTATCGCCAGGCCTTTGACGGATCTCTTACGGAAAGATTCATTCGTGTGGGATTCTAATACCTTGCAGGCTTTTCAGCACCTCAAGACTCTCCTTAGTTCGAAACCTATACTTCGTTTACCGGATTTTTCAAAGCCATTCACAATTGAGACAAATGCCTCGGGTACAGGTGTCGGGGCTGTGTTATCCCAAGATAAACATCCCTTGGCTTATTTTAGTAAGAAGCTTTGTCCACATATGCAGCAAGCGTCTACTTACCATCGAGAAATGTATGCTATCACACAGGCTATTGCTAAATGGAGACAATATTTATTGGGTCATAAGTTTACAATCGTGACTGATCAACAATCCTTAAAAAGGCTCCAAGATCAAGTTATTCAAACCCCTAAGCAACAAAAATGGTTGGGCAAACTGTTGGGGTTCGACTTTGACATCGTTTATCGAGTCGGGACACTAAACATGCTGCCGACGCTCTATCTCGTGTCCCTATAGGTCATCTCATGGCTATTTCAGCCCCGTTTCCTTCTTTTCTATATGATCTATCAACTCTTGCCCACTCCGACCCAGAGTTCACTTCTCTCCTTCACGACTACCAGGCTGACCCTCACAAATTTCCAGACTACACACTGAAAGATGGGTTCTTGCTATTTAAAGGCTGCTTCTTGATACCGAATAACGATGCTATGCACTGCCAATTGCTGACTGAATTTCACTCGACACCATTAGGGGGACACTCCGGGGTCACCCGTACGTACCAAAGGTTGTCCTCTACCTTTTATTGGAAACGGATGCGAGAGGATGTTAAACAGTTTATTGCATAGTGTCAGATCTGTCAGCAAACTAAACCGTTTTTTTAGCACCGGGTGGGCTATTGCAACCGCTTCCTATTCCCGGGGCAGCTTTCGAAGATATTGCAATGGACTTCATCACTTGCTTACCGATATTGCAAGGTAAAACCGTTATTATCGTTGTGGTTGACCGTTTGTCAAAATATGGTCACTTTATCGCTTTACCGTCCTCCTTTACTAGCATCACTGTTGCGACTGCTTTTATTAACGAAATTGTTCGCTCACACGGTGTGCCGTTGACCATCATTACCGATGGAGATCCCCGGTTTATGACGGATTTTTGGAAGGAATTGCACCGTATTAATGGTACCACTCTTAAGTTTAGTTCGGCTTACCACCCACAAACGGACGGGCAATCTGAAGCACTTAATCGTTGGCTTGAAATGTACCTACGATGTTACGTGGCAGATCATCTAGCGAAATGGCTTCAGTTTTTACCCTGGGCTGAGTTTTGGTATAATACATCTTATCAGACATCATCTCAAATGACTCCATTTGAGATTTTATATGGTAGGAAACCACCATCTATTACCCGGTATATTCGAGACTCCACTAATGAACCAACATTGGCAGCTCAGTTTGTGGAATGGGATATCATCTTAACACGGTTGAAAACCAATCTATTGAAAGCCCAATCAAGGATGAAGTTGGCTACTGACAAGCATCGTCGAGATGTTCGGTTCATGATCAACGATTGGGTTTATGTGAAACTCCAACCCTATCGTCAAGGCTCTGTTCGTCTACAACGTCACCATAAGCTAGGTCCTCGATATTTTGGACCTTACCGGGTCATGGCCAGGATTGGCCCTGCTGCTTATAAACTGGACTTACCGGAGGCGGCTAAGATACATCCGGTTTTTCATGTCTCGTTACTTCGTAAGTGTATCGGTAAACCAGCTCAGCAAATCACTCCCCTACATTTGGTTGACTCCACTTCTACTCTTATTCTCCAACCACAACACGTA
>BJCM01068655.1:0-10803 GCA_018326385.1 Flaveria bidentis
TTCCAAGTCTATTCTTAACATATTCAAATCGTTAGGATTGATCAGATTAACGTTTTCCCTGATTGGATCGCCAATCAAATAGGATTCCGCACTATTTGATCTGGTTTCACGTTGAATCAGTTAGTACTCCGTACGCCGACGGTCCCAACATAGATTCGTTGTTCACTACAAGATACCACCTTTTCATACCAAAATGGAGAGGCCTCAGATGTAACATCCTAAAGGTATGTCACAACTCAAAATGGGTCGAACATCCGAAATAAAACGAACTCTAACACTCGTCAAAGGAACGTTTTATTGGTCCCATATGAAAGATGATGTCGAAGCATATGTCCAAACATGCTTGGCTTGCCAACAAGACAAACATGAACATCATCAACCAAGGGGATTACTCGAACCGGTACAAAACCCCAAAGGCCCATGGGAGAACATATCCATGGACTTCATCACATGCTTGCCAAAGTCCGAAGAAAAATGAAGCATAATCGTGGTAGTTGACCGGTTTTTAAAGTATGGAACGTTTATTGCAGCCCTAGCCAACGTAACTACGGTGGAAACGGCAAGGCTATTCTTTAAACAGGTGTATTGAAATATTGGGGAATACCACATGTTGATACATATATCCCTAGTTTATGTGCTTAGTGTAAAAGTCTGTCATGGCTTACATATGAGTAATGAAACAATGTAATAATGTATGATTTGTGCTTTGATGTTTACTTATATCTGATTCATATATATAAACTTATTATATAGGTTTGAATTTGTTATATGATGATTAATGCTAATGGACCATACTTATGGACCATACGCATGAATACATCATGCGTATGAACCAGTCGCACGACTGAATCAGACGACTGGATCAATCGTACGAGTGAGACATGAGATTGACTCAGTCGCACGACTGAACTTTCAGTCGTGCGTATGAATCAGTCGCATGGATCAGTCGCACGACTGAACCATGCTAATTATTCAAATTGTAAGGATCAACTTAAATTACTCAACAAACTTCCACCCACAAACTGATGGACAAACCAAAAGAGTCAATGTGCTTCTCGAGCTATACCTTCAGTATTATGTAAGTGCTAACCAAAGGGATAAGGCTAAGTTGCTAGATGTAGCACAGTTCTCTTATTATATGCAAAAGCGAGACGAACGCGAAAAGCCTATTCGAGCTTGTAACTGGCTAACAACCACTCACACCAAATGCCCTTGCCGCGTCATACATGGCAGCAGCCCTACCGCTTATAAAGCAATAAAAGAATGGCCTGAAAAGGCAGACATGGCTCGGGTATCACTCGACAAATCAACGAAAAACATGAAGAAATGGGTTGATCACAACAGAAGATGCGTCGAATTTCAAATCGATGACCAAGTCATGGTAGAACTCTTACCATAGCAGTTCAAGTCACTACGGGCATTTTAGTGTCATCAAAACAATAAAACAAAACGTCTTGTTGCAACAAATTGAAATGGCCTATGAATACAAAACCCAAAAACTGAAAATAATTTGTCAGTCCATTATTAATCACATTTTGTGGTTTTGGTTTTACATGTAACAACATATTGATATGCTGGTAAGTTTTGGAGCTGTTGAAGAAACAAATAATGAAAGAAGAAAAAAAGTATTTACAAGTTGAATATTGTGAGAAGTCTTCTTAACAGTGCCATGAGACTAGAACATCCTGAAAGCCAAGCTTGATCTTCTCCCAATCTGCGTCAGTGAAGGCGTCTCCTCCGCCAACAGCGACGGTGATCTCCACCAGGTGCAGCCCCAGCGCCACCTCCAGCACCTTCGCCAACACCACCACCCGACCCTTCACCAGCCCCAACACCTCCCTGTTCGAGTTGTCTTTGTCCTTGATTCTCTTGGACCTGAACCCTAATCTTCCCCCCACCTCCGCCACCCTCCTCTCTATCTCCGCCACGGGCGCCGGCGTGGTGAACCTCCTCTCCCGGCGGAGCACGTTCTCCTGGAAGATCCCGGACAGATCCAGCCCCGAAGACATCGAGATCAAATCAAACGCATTGATCGTCCTCGTCCTGCACCACGGGAGACCCATGAGCGTATCTGGTTGGATCTCTGTCTGGTTCTCGGGTTTCAGGGCCTTTTTGAACCACGGGAGGGCCATGAGCGTCTGGATGCTCATCCTGGTCTGGGGGTTGGGATCTAGAAGCTTGTGGATGATGATCCTGGGTTGCTTGGGGATCCAGTCGGGGAAGGAGAGCTCTCGTTGGTGTATCTTCCTACACATGTTGGGTAGATTAGTGTCGTCGAAGGGGAGGTATCCTGCCAGAAACACGTAGAGTATGATCCCACAGGACCAGGCGTCGGCTTTGGATCCGTCGTAGCTTTTCCGGCGAAGGATCTCCGGCGCGGTGTAGGCCGGAGTCCCGCAGGCGGTGTGGAGCAGGCCGTCCTTGTGAGACTCCGGCAGGGCGGAGAGGCCGAAGTCGGAGATCTTGAGATTGCCGTTGCCGTCGAGCAGGAGGTTTTGGGGCTTGAGGTCCCGGTGGGCGACGCCGTTTTGATGGCAGAAGTGGAGGGTGGAGACGATCTGCTGAAAGAAGCGGCGGGCGGTGGGCTCCTTCATGCGGCCGCGGCGAGAGAGGTGGGTGAAGAGTTCGCCGCCGGCGGCTAGCTCTATGACGAGGTAGATCTTGGTCTTGGTGGCTAGGACTTCGTGGAGCTTGAGCACGTTGGGGTGGTCGAGTCGGCGCATGGCGGCTACTTCACGGATGAGGAGAGGCTCGAGGGAGGTTGGGGTGTTGGGGTGGGCCAAGGAGGGCTTTTCGATGACTTTGACGGCTACGGATGAGCCGTCGACGAGGGAGCGCCCCTCGTACACCTTGGCGAAGCTGCCGCGCCCCAGGAGCCGGCTCAGCTGGTACTTGTTCAGGATGATGCTGCCCCCCTCACTCGCGCTTCGACTCATCAACGGTGACGTCCCTGCGCCCATCCCTAGCTGTAGCCCCAAAACAAACAGATGATCACTATTTATATTTCTATTAAAAGGCCTTGTAGCCTTTTAGCCTTTTAGCCTTTTAGATGGTGGTGGTGGTGGTGGTTTATATATATATATATATATATATATATATATAGCCAAAGGGGAGATCGAAGTGAAATGAATACCAGGTGGGATTTGGCTGTCTTCACTCCTATTTTTAGCCTCGAAGAGCGTTTTTCATATTTTCAAGTCTTCCACCAACCACATTACCATTTTACCCTTCCTTTCTAAAACAAGTAATAAACCACCGGCCAATAAATAACCCTTTCATTCTTCCTTACAACAACAAAATCTGCTCATAACTCCAGTATAACAGGTTCTAAAACTCTTAAATATATCGATGCAATTTATGAATTGCAATTTGATACACATGATCTACAGATCTAGAGGTTTTTGAAAAACTAAACACGTTTTGTTCCAGCCTTTTGCTTTCACTTTTCGACCTAGCGGTAATGGATTAGTAGAGAGTGTATGCTTGGTTAATAATATATAATGTGTTTGACATGTACTTATTAAAATGTGCTTACTTTTTGACCTACTTGGCTTCACGTACCGATCGTGTTCTTATATGTCTCACATCCCAATTTTTTCGTAAAAGACATCACACACGACGGTGTTACCAAATCAAGTTTGTGCTTTGCAACTAGGCAAGAGCTTGTCGAAACAAATAATTAGTATGAGAGCAACTATTCTCACCCGAAACTCACATATGGTCCTAGACGTTGGGGAGCCAAAATTTCTTTCATGGCTAGATATGATAGAGTAGCTCCACATATGGGTAAGCTCCCATGACTCGCCACCTCTCATCCTATATAGTAAACCAACTGCCAGTGGTAGAGCTAAAATTTGTGGCTTAGAATGAATGAGCCAAAATCCATAAAAAAAAAGCATGCATTAAATATAGCAAGGCGTGTAGTTACCTCACTAAAGCTAGTTATGAACTATACCGTCGACCAAAAAGCCATGCCATAATAGGAAATCTCATCTCAAATTTCAAAATAGATCCATATGCAAGTTGTCCACTTTCCTTATTTTTTAGAATTTATTGTTCACAATTTTATTTTAAATTTTTTCCAGAAAAAATAATAAACATTTTGTTATAAAACAAACCATATAAAAATGTCTTTTTATAAAAAAATCATATTATAATTCCCAAATTAATTTTTTTTGGTTTTAAAAAATTGAACTTGAAAAAAAAAATTTTTGAATTATTTTGTATTTTTAAAAAAGTTTATGTTTTAGAAAAAAATATTATTTTATAAAAGTTTTGTTTATTTAGAAATAATATTAATAAATAGGTCTCTTTTTATTTATTAAATGTAAAAAAAATTAAATAATATTATTAGTAATTAAGGTAGTTATTTAAGATGAGAGAGAGGTGTAAAAATTTTGGTAGGATGATTATAGTGATGACACGTAGCACCTCAAGTTGTTTTTTTATTAGAGTAGTAAGATAAGATATGATATTATTTTATAAAAGTTTTGTTTATTTAGAAATAATATTAATAAATATATCTTTTTTTAATCTATTAAATGTAAAATAAGTTAAATAATATTATTAGTAAATAAGATAATTATTTAAGATGAGAAAGAGGCGAGAAATTTTGGTGATGATGATTATGATGATGACACGTGTCACCTCAAATTACTCTTTTACTAAAATAGTAAGAGAAGATTTTAATATAAAAAAAACTAATCATAACTCATATTTGGATGATTAAAAGTAACTAGTTAATAATATTTGAGATAAGTATTTAAAATAAAAAGTGGTTAAAAATAAAGAAATAGTAAAAAATAAAGTTAATAAAGTAAGCACATAAAGAAAAATAATAAAAGATTCATATAAATTACACATTTTGTTATTATTAGGGTTAGAGGCAAAATGGGTGTTTATATAAATATAACAGAAAAATTTAATTGTTGTTAGTAAAAAAGATAAAAAAAACGTTAAAAAATTTAGAAAAGGACACTCATTGTATTTATTAAAGTTTAAGGATAATATCCGTAATTTTAAGTATACTTAAAAGATAAAATTTGTAATTTATTCTAATTGTTATGTTAATGGGGTCCATTTATCCATTTTCCAGTTTATATCGCACCCCAAATCCCTTCAAGAAAAAATACACAACTGAAAAACCCCTAAATCAACCGAAGCATTTTGCTGTATAACACCTTTTTATTCTTAATTAGTTTAGGTATGTTAACTCAACTATTCGGATAGAGAATCGTTAGTAGCTACATTCCTTGTATTGTTAGTGAATATAGGTTCACAATTGTTTGTCTTTTTATGAATACTTCATCTATTAAATATAATCCAAGAAAGCAACATTATGGACACAACCGAGAAGTATGAAATTGTACTAATTTAATTTCATTCCACTTATGTTATTCATACCTTAAGTTTCTAATTTAGTTATCAACGCAATGATGATAAAATATAATCAACTACATATGTTCTGACAAACGAGTTTAGATTAATATATAATAATAATAATAATGTGTTGAACAATAAGATGAATGTTTTTTTATTAATCTTGTTTTAACAGCCATCATGCTTTTTTTATTAACAACGCGGGATTTGAAGCACCGCCCCACGTCATCAACCGACGCCAGAGATTCAGGCTCAGCAGCGGCGTTGCTTCTTACATGGTATGGGCCGACACTTTTTTTCCTCAAATAAAAAAACATTTTCAGCTTAATATTATTTTTACAAATTTTTTATTATATAAATATAAATCGATTCCTATTATTAGATCGTCAAAATTTATGTTGTGCTTTAAAAATCTTGTAAAGTTAATTTTTTAATTTTAAGGTTACAGGTTTACCTGCAAGAAACAATTTCATTCACAAAATATAAAGTAAAAATAACGCAAGTCAGATCGCGAAGTAATCCACCCTTCAACCATCCATCACAAATAGAAAGATAAATCATGACATCATTTAGCGTATACATTATTAGATCGTTTAATTAGTACATAAATTGCTTTTCACTTTTTTTTAATGTTTACATGTAATTTTAATAACAGGAAAACGTGGTATGGTAAAATTAAAAGATTAAGAGAATAGAAAAAAAATGTGAACGTAAACAAAGACAAAAGTTTGGAGGAAATAATATTTCATTTCATAACCAGTAATAATCCAAAGTCAACAGTTTCTAACATAATTGTTTAATCTTTAATTTAAGGTCTCTTTCGTTTGAGGTTTTGTGTTTTATTTTTATTACAATTAAAGGTAAAACTATTATTTATTTAATGCATGCTACAAAATTATTATTAAACCCAAAATGTATAAATTTTGCATGATCCACCAATTTTTATTTTTTTTTTCTAATACAAAACTTTCATACTTTCTCTTTACCTTTTTCCGTTCAACATATGCTTATTTCTAATCTAATTTATAAATCAAATATCGCTTTCAAACTATAATTTTATAAGATGCAGTAGATGATTTTTTTTAAAAAATATATAATAGCATAAAGTATGAATAAATAAAAAAAATCAAGCAAATGTGATCAAAACATTTATTGGTAACATGTTATAAATTTGTGAGTCAACAAGCCTATTAGGTGAAGAATATTAATGGATAAACATGGGGTGGGGGGCTTAAGCATTCCGTTTTGCCTCGACATCGTCTAGTCATCTATGATTCAACTCAGACTATCATGTTGACATTTTGATGAACTGATCATTTTGATATATTTAATGAGTTTTTCTTCAAATCGGTGTTGCTATAAAACTTATTTATAAAAATAAGTGATTTAGAAAACATTTACCCAAGTAGGTGTTTTTAATTGTTTTTTTTCTCAATCTTCATTCTATTGGATTAAAGAAAAGTATACTTATAAAGATATTATTTACAAAAAAATTAATAAATATATTTCTAATCAGATTAGATAAAAATGTTGTTAGGATTGCGAGATTTTCTAAAAGTTATATAACTCCTTAAATTTATAAGCAACTCTTAATTTTTCTTTAGAAACAAATATACTATTTGAATAATTTTTCTACAAGGATTAAATAAATTAGAGTAAATTACATGGATGAACCTGTAGTTATATTGAAATTTTAGATTTGCTTCTTAAAGGTTAAAATCTTTGAATGTAGTCTCTAACATTTTTTATCTTTTATATATGGTTCTTAGCTCTGTTACTCAACCGTTAGTGATGTTAAATATTAAAAAATTAGCATTTTACTCGTATTAACCATCTATTTAATTTACTTTTTAAACTATAGTATTATTTTATTTAATAAATTTTATGTTTTTGTTTTTAAATTTTTTTACTTTTTATATTGTTTTTATAATTTCATATTGAAGATTATTATTTAATAAAATACGTTTAAATACACAAATAAAAACTTTTTGAAAACATGTTTTTTAAAATGTTCGGATTTAAAATTATTAAGAAAGATAACTATAACATTAGGGACTATATTCGTAATTTTAAAACTTTAAGAACCAAATCCAATATTTTAACAAAATTAGAGGGAAGATCCGTGTAATTTACTCAATAAATTATATATTATAGTTTAATCGTAATATTATATAAAATGTTTTAAAAAAGCGTATTTGTATTTTTTTGTTAGAAATGCTTGTTATTATGTTTTTCAAATTATATTAAAAATTAGAAAATATCATTCTGATCTTCTTTTATAGCATTTTTTAGTATCGTTTGTTTTTTATTAAACTTCATTTTCAAACCTTTAGTTATTTTTAACTTTTTATTTAAACCGTTTGATTTTCTAAAACATACTTTTTTACACCGATTAGTTTTCTTGAACTTCCTCTCTATGATCGGTTACGTCCTTGATAATACCATTCATTTTTTAATGATGTTTACAAAAAAAAAATGTTTTAGAAAAGACCTTAAGGTTTTAGAAATTATGTTTAGAAAAATCAATGAATGATTTAAAAAGTACATCTTGATAACGAATGATTTCTAAAAAACTTAACGAACGGTTTCAAATAAGACGTGTAGATAAAACTAGCAGCTTTAGAAAGGACATTTGCTAATGAATTATATGGATTTAAATTTTTTTATAATATTTAAAAGATACAACTATACTTTTTGTCTAATATCATTAGAAAAACCAAAGTTTATGAACATTTTATGTTTTTGTTATTTTTGAAGACATATTTTTTTATAAAATATATTAAATAATCTAAAATACGTATTGATAAAAAATGATTTATAAACAAAATAGTTTTTTCACTAGTTTATTAAAAATTTGGTATCTTTTAACTTCTTTCTAAAGTGTGTTTTAATAGAAAAGAATATAGTAAGTAACTTTTAAAAAATACTTAGGTATGTTTCACGTAAGGTTGTAAACATTAAGAAACTTTTTTTTGGTTTGATCTATATCAAACATTAGTTTACTATGTCAGTAGAACAATAATATAAAGCTTTATTAATTTTTTTTAATAATTCTAAGAAATCCCAAATGAGCAAAAGGATTATAAACACCCAATAAGACACTTAGAATAGACAATTTAAAACCTTTTTTACCGCAATTTTGACCAGATATTAAAGAAAACATTTAAATATAGTTATAAATATTTGGAAAAACAATTTAAATGATTTATCTTTATCCAATTAATTTAGGAGTGATAAATTATTTTTTCTAAAAACACCTATTTTGATAAATAATTTTCAAATAATCTATTTTGATAAATAAGTTTGTAACTACACTTTTTTTGAAAAATAACTCTATATTTTATAGGTATTATAGGATTGTGTTTAACTTAACGTCTCTCTGTTCTTTTTAGTTGGTACATCTATCGTTGGACATCTAATATTAATAATATTTAATTCCTTTAAACTTAAAAGACAAGATATTACACTTATTAACTACATTAAAAGTTTAAAGACAATATGATTAGACAAGCTTGGTTGTATTACCTTAGTATACTCGTTTCATTAAAAGGAATTTAGAATTATATATTGTCGCATACGTGAAATGAAATTCATTCTTTCATAAAAATGTTTCTTAAATAAATTCTACAGATACTCGTTTCAATTTTTCTTCTCGATAAAATTAATTATTTTTCTTTTACAAGTTTAAAAACATTAATTTCAATTCAAAAGTTTTAACATTTGTTTAATTTCATTTCAAAAGTTTTATTCAGGGTCGGTCCTGGCTCACAATTAATGTTTTTTAATCTTTTAAAAATATAGTTATTTTTGTCAAAAATTAGATATTGTAATCGAATTTAACTATGAATTCTAATAAATGTAAATAGATAAAAGTAAACAAATATTTATTCAAGCTTTAATATTTAAATAATGTTTAATAAATCACGTATGTATAAATTTATATAAAAGAAGGTTTTTTTATTACATGTCTTTTTTTAACCCATTTTTTTGTCACATATTCTTTTTATATACATCCTCATATAATTTTCCCTCCAAAAAATATTATTAAAGCATTCACAACTCATTTCTTATTTTTATCTATATAATTACACTAAAAAATACAACTTTTCCTCTTATCTTTTTAATAAATAATATTTTTTATACTTTTATCATTACCTTTTCTCTCTCATACACTCACAACAACTTTTAAAAATATTAAAAAAATTATAAGGGTTAAACAATCATTTTTTAAATTTACAATTGAACAGTAACATTGCTCTCTCCTCCATTCACAACCACTCATAATTACTCATAACCATTCCATATAATTTAAGGATTACACTCACATAAATATACCAAATGAGTTATGAATGCTCTTAGAATTTAAAATACTCAAACTAATTTCTCTCTCTTATTAAAATTAATATTACTAATTACTACATTTCTCTCTCTTATTTTTTTTAAATCAAGCTATCTTTTTAAAAATAGATTTTATTAAGGAAATTAAAAATTACATCTTTTACTAAAATAGATATGTAAATAATAAAACTATTATTTAATATTAAATTTTCTAAAACACAAAATCTTTTGAAATAAAATATCATAAAAGGTTATTTTATTTTTAAAATGTAAAAGGTGATTTTTTTATAAATAGTGTCACACCCCAACCTTGACGGCGGAATCGTCGAGATGTGAGAGTTAAGATTGTTCACAGCCACATAACACTATTTTTAAATGAAAATATTATTATCATAGGTTTCAAAGTGTGTAAGTTACAACCAAGAGTCTTAAACAGATAATAACATATTATAGGATAAAATATTCCAAAACATTTTGCTTATTAATCTAGTTCCAATCTAGATGCGAGCAACTTCAAAAGACAACTTCAAACTTGAGTTTTTCCTGAAACATGTTAAAAATAAAGGTTAACTATGAAGTTGATGAGTTTCCAAAGGTTTAATATACATAAATATATCAAAAGGTTACAAGTAGCAATTCATGTCAAAGGTTATGAGTTATGCAAGATTATAGAACACATATAGCTACAATCAAACCTTGACCAAGATTAAGATTACAAGTTATAGAGAATTTTTGAAGAGGCTGATGCAACCCAAACATCCAAAGTCTTTTGGCATGCATGCTGCACAAGTACTAAAAAAGAATGCTTAGGAAGTTTTACACTTGCAACAAAAAATACTCTAAGTGTAAAATCTTCCAAAGCCAAGACCAATATCTTCCGAAGCCAAAGATGAAGTCTTCCGATTGATGAAGAGGTGTATGTCAAACAACAACCTTTTTTTGTAGATCCTGATCATCCTGATTATGTCTGCAAGCTTGACAAAGCTCTTTATGGGCTGCATCAGGCACCCAGGAAGTGGTATGAGACACTGTTTGAGTATCTTTGCAAACATGGATACAGGAGAGGTACTATAGATGGAACTCTCT
>BJCM01068663.1:0-11683 GCA_018326385.1 Flaveria bidentis
TTCCAAGTGAATGAACAAAAGAATCCTATCATGGATCACCTTCCAAAGTGAAGTGAAAAGAATACCAATGTGGATCTAAAAGAATCCCAATAAGGATCAGTAAAAATGAGTTCTCATAACTTAAGTAACCTGGTAAGGAAAGATGTGAAAAAGTTCTACCATGCAATTATAAGGATGGTTGATCATTCTATGCTTGTGTGTGTGAGGTACATATTGAATTATTAAATCAACCAAAAACATGATAAATATCATTTGCATCAAAATATCAACCTGGTATGAGTTTAAGAGGACAAACATACCTTCAATCATCAAGTTCATAAACATGTTCATTTTATCATAAAGGATGCACATGTGTAATGTAAGATTGATATGATCCCAACAAAATATATACTTCTCCTCATCATTAATAATCAAAATTATACTCAAAAGTTTTTAAATCTTGAAAGTTTCTATCCAGATATGGATATAAACTTTAGGGGGAGTAATTTCAAAGTTTTGATTAAGTCTATATAGATTTAAAAAAACAAAGAAAAAGAAAATACATATGTTCATACAGAAGTTATACCATAGTATCTCAGCCTATGCAGATTCTTGGAAGCATGAAAAGTCCAAGATTTGTCAAACAATGGGAAACTTGTATCACTTCTGACATACATGTCAATCCAAGCAAGAATTAACAACTCCAACAGCAGTCAACAACTTCATAAGACACAAATTCAATCAAAGACAACTTTCATAACAAGAAAATTTAAAAGAAGAAAACATTAAGCTTTGATTAAGTTCAAAACTTAATGCGGGTAAGTGCATTGGTAAATGTGGGTGTACGTAACCCATGCATGTAACCAATGCGGGTAACTGTTTATTTCATAGATAACCCAATGCGGATAAAGTTTTACTCTACTATATTTGAATCAATACATGAAAAGTTGCTAAAAATCTATGCGGACAGAGATTTGCTCTACCGCATTTGTTTTACATTTAACAATACTTTTTATGCTTTTTTAAAATGAATAAACAAGTTCTCAATCTCTTCTTCCATAAAGGATGATGATCATGTAAATGTGGAAAATTAACTATGCCGCATTTTAAACAGTAAACAAATGTTATAACCATTTTGATCACACGCATTTGCTACAGTACACAAATGCTGGCAAACTTTGTTCATCAACATTTACTACAGTGAAGAAATGCGGGACCTAAGTATATGTATTCCGCATTTGCTAAAGTACCCAAATGCTGACGTACTTTGTTCTTCTGCATTTACAATAGTAACCAATTGCGGATAGTCAAAGTACTTTAAATTTTCACTTCTGCATTTACAACAATAAACAAATGCGGATAACCTAAATACTTAAGATTTCCACTTCCGCATTTGCTACAGTGATTTAAAAATTTGACCGCATTTGCTCTCGAACTTGTAAAATCTTGTAAAAGCCATTGATTGACTATTTAAAGGAAATTGAAAGGGTCATTTAATACATTTCAAATTTGAGAGATTCAATAGAGAGATGAGCGAAAAACCACTATAGATCCTCATTGATCATCATCATCAACAACCAGAGATTTTAGTGTCTTCTCCACAATATGTTCTTATCTTCGATTCTAAGCAACAATAGTATTGAAAGAAAGGTGAAATTTCCAAAATATTTCGTGACCTAACATTCAGACTTGTAAACCAAAATTGAACGAAGAACCAAGGGTTAATGAAGAACACCCAAAAGATTTATTCAAAGAAATGTTATACATTTTCCACTTCTATTACAAATAGTAAAAAGACACATAAAGACAACATGTTAATCTTTCTATAGAACTAACAATACTCCCCCTAAGATTTACATGGTCTTAGGTCTTCAAAATCTTCAATCTTGACTTCTTTTTATCTCTTCTTCAGCTTCCATCTTCAGCTTTTATCTTCAGCACTCAAAGAAATCTTCAAGTTCTTCCTTGATCTTGAACATTGGCTTCTTTTTGTAAATCTCCTGTTCTTTCAAAGCATTAGCAATAGCAGACTTAAATTTGCTAGCAAGAATGCCTTGTTCTGGTTTTGCTTCATTTGTCTTTATCTCCATTTTGCTCATTCTTTCCAATGTGTCTTTTGATAAACATGTGATATCAATATTAGTAATATACTCAAAGGAAAGTCAAAATCCTATTGAGTTATATGCTATTCTAAATGATTATGATATACCTTGTATGATTCCATAATGAATCTTTCCAGAAATGATCAAATTAACTTGAAGCTATTCTGTCTAGGAAGAAAAATCTGTTAGACGTTTTCTTTATGGTTTGAATCCATCTCAAATCAAAAACACAATAATATGTCTTGTTTTGTTTTAATTTCAAGTAGTTTTTTTTCTAGTCTTTTGTTACGTAAAAGTCAGACTATACAACTAGATGAAATCTACGACTCACTCACCAAAAATGGTCATGTCTGAGGTGACCAAACATGTTTAATTTAAAAGGATCACGTCTGAGGTGACCAAATGTTTTTAAATTAAAATGATCACGTCTGAGGTGATCAAACGGTTTTAAATTAAAAAGATCATGTCTGAGATGATCATAGGTCATAATGTCATATATCAAAAGGTAAAATTTTAAGTGTGTGAATGTGTATGAGATGAAACTCATAAGTATGAGCCAATTGCACGATTGAATCATAAGTATGAGCCAATCGCACGATTGGACCATAAGTATGAGCCAATCGCACGATTGGACCATAAGTATTAGCCAATCGCACGAATGGACCATAAGTATGAGCCAGTCATACGATTGGATCATGAGGTTGGGGCAACCATGCGATTGGATCACAAGAATGAGCCA
Source organism: Flaveria bidentis (assembly GCA_018326385.1). Lineage (NCBI taxonomy): Eukaryota > Viridiplantae > Streptophyta > Magnoliopsida > Asterales > Asteraceae > Flaveria > Flaveria bidentis. The sequence goes on from BJCM01068663.1 coordinate 2,821, forward strand.
ATCGTACGACTGGATGAAGAAGTCTAAGTCAGTCACACGACTGAAACCCAGTCGTGCGAATGAAGCATGCGTATGGGTCCAGTCGCATGATTGAACTTTAAAATAGTATAAATAGAGGGGTTAGTCGGTCACATTTTTACCACCCTTCAAAGCTCTCAAAATCCTCTCATACGCAAACACTCAGCCCAAATTTCTATTACTGTGATTACTAGTTGATTGTGATTCTAACTGTTGTCCCACTCATCTACAGGTACTTTGAGACTGAAATCGATCCAAATGAATGATCTTAACAAACCCTAAATGACCTAATTGGTTAAAATCAAGAAATGAGAATATCTCTTCAAAATAGACCACTTAAATGGACATAATCGTTGATATAAAGGACATTAGGTGCTATTTAGAGTCCCTGCGAATCTAATAAGTCTAAACACAAAGTCTAAAATAAAGTTTTGACATAGATTCAAAGTTGAAGTGTCAAACAAAGCAATATGTGAATGGACACTCCATATGAACCTTAGTCGCACGATTGATCTAGGCGCACGATTCAATCGCACGAATGAATCAATCGGTGACCCAGTCGCATCACTGACTCAACCGCATGGCATAATATATGACTAAGTTCAATCGCAGGCTCAATCGCACGACTGCACTCAGCCGTAGGCTCAATCGCATGACTAAACTCAGTCGTATGGTTCAATCGCACGACTGAACCAGTTGATCAAAAACAGTTTAAGTTCCAACTGTCATCTATTTTACACAACTCTAATGTATATGTTTCTTGTGTTGCAGCAACATGGCTGATAGATGGACAATGAGCACCAAGCACAATATATGTGTTCATCTTGATGCTACTTCCAGGAACGCCGCTGAGTTTGCTGGGATTATAGCCTTTCTATGTAGGTCAAGGATCTAAAAGGTTATCTTTGCTCCTTGCACACCCTACAGGTCTATACAGCAAGCCTTATGGGAAGTTGCTTTAGTTGACTAATATGTTGAGCCTCGCTGCATTAAGAGCTCTATCTTCTGGCAGGAGATACAGATCACTGAAGACGATCTCATAAGAGTTTTGGATCTAGGTGATGATGGTGCTTGCCCAACCAAGTTGCATCCCCTGACTTTTCGGGGATGCTTTCTACGGATAAAGTACGCTGGTGACATCAACCTAGGTGTGCTCAACAAGAGCAACATGTGCCCCTAGTTCAAGTACTTGGCTCATGTTATCCTGAAGTGCATAGCCTTAAGGAGAGGAGGATTTGATGAGTTATCAGACCAAATCCATAACGCATTTGTTGCTATGGTACTGAACCACCCGTTAGTTTCTCCCACATGCTATTCTCCTACATGATAGAGAACATCGAGGCAGAGGGCAAGGAAGCCTTCTTTATGTACCCAAGGTTTTTACAGATGATCATTGACGAGAAGCTTCCTCTACTACCGAAAGAGAAGGATGATGTTGTAGTTATAGAGGTAATGGATGACACTACGTTAGGTAGGATGAAGGTCTATCGGGGGAAGCAGGTGAAGCCCCCGGTCAGGAAACTATTTGGTCATTTAGCCAACAAGGATTATGTGGCGCCCTCCCGTAAGAAGTGGCGTCATGACGATAGTGATTTTGATGTTGAGCCCATAGTGGTTCCCACAGAAGAAGATGACGATGATGATGAAGACCTTGATGAGGGTATGGGTGGTGGAGATGAAGGCCCCGGTCATTCAAGGGCCACTGACACGTCAACTATATCTCCACCACCTCCTCACAGTATTGTTGCTTCTCTTGGTGGATCTAAGCAGACTGCTTTCCACCAGGACTTATTGATAGATGTAGAGGAGGAGTCAGATGATGAGCCACTCACTAGGACAGTCGAGAGCCGGGTTGTGGCCATTGAGAAGGGGATAGAGGCGGTTGGTGGACACCCAGCTTGTACTATAGGTGATGATACTGATGCAATTGACCCTACTTATATACCTGACCAGCCCATCAGCCTAGGGGGAGCTTCTACTGCAAAGGGCTCCGGGAAGAAGAGGATGGCCCATCCTTATGGAAAAAAAGGTAAGAGGCCAAGATTCAAATTGATCACATCTTCTACCACAACCAATACCACCACTACCACAGCCACCACCACCACCATACCTTTTACCACCACTACCACACCTCCTACTATGACTATCACAACCACTCCACAACCACCACTCAACAAGCTGGTACTTCCACTCAAGCCCCAATGACCCATGTCTCCACTATACCCAATATCGGGTTAGAGGAACAGCTTGCTAACCTCAATCGCATCGTGCTAAGGCTGATTGCTACTGATTATCTGAGAGCTACACAGCTAAACCAACTAATGGAGGTAAATGTTGCTCAAGCCCAGCAGATTGCACAGCTCAGTGAGAAGAATGCCTAGTATGAGTGGGCTTTAGGCCGAGCTCACCATGCGCTTAAGAGTCAAAACGAGCTGGTGATGGTATCGGTAAAGAAGATCTGGAGAAGAAGAATAAGAAGATCTTGCTAAAGCTAAATGGAACCAAGAGTGAGCCATTAAAGATCAAAGATGGTGATGATGAGAATGATGAAGATGAGCTCATTGAAAATGAATCTGAAGAAGAAGAAGATGATGATCAGGGAGCTGGACTGAGCGGAAAAGACAAGGAGGATGATAAAGATGATGATCAAGAAGGTAATGCTGCTGCATCAGCCTCCACTCAAGCTCAGGAGAGGCGCATAAAGGGAAATCAAGATCAAGGAGCCTCGTCCTCAGCTTCTCAAGCTGAAGAGATGACAGATCAAGGCAAAAGTAATGATTAGATGTTTTTGTCTTTAAAACTTTTGTACTTGAATATTGTATTACATTAATGTAATTAATGGTTGAGATTGAGGATGTCGATGAGATTGAGATTGAGGATGTCGATAACATGTACATTACCCCAAGCATTATGCACGAAGCTGGTTACTGGGCCCGAGGTCTTTCATAGACCTCGAACATTATGCACGAGGCTGACTCTAGTACCTAGGGCAAGCGGCAAGGATCCCATACATATGGTCAATCACAAGGATTGGACCCTAGTGTGCATCCTTCTAGGGTAGCTAACCCGCACACAGTTGAGCTAACACCCTTCATTGGGTGTGAACCTCCATACATTTGCTTGCAAGCCTTTCATTGTTTCATTCATTTGTTAATACATGCATTCATTCATTACATTCCTCTTTACATTATTTTCCACTTTAAGTTACATGATACTTTCATTTCATTCATAAACATTCAACGTAAAGCCATGGGAAAATAATCATACAACAAGGAACACAAACAAAAATAGTCAACATCATCATTCTGGGCATCATACATACATAACATACATCATACATACCATCATGCATAATGTTGAAGATGTACAAGATAGTCTATATTATCAACACAGTCAACAAAAGTCAACATCACGATCAAAGTCAACAAAAGTCAAACCCGACATGCTCGAGACGAAGAACCGAGACAAGACGTTGAAGATTTAAATGACTAGGAGTTATATTATAATAAATATATTTTGTGTGAACAAAATATATTTTATCTTGTTTTTAGTCATTTTTATGCTTAATATGCAATTTTGTATTAATTAGCCTAAGTCTAGGGGGTTCTGTGCAATTAGTGAATATTAGTCTAGACTATAAATAGGTTAATTGTCATTTGGTTTTGGTTAATGGTTGCATGACCAAAAGATTGAGGGATTATTTGTAAACACATATTTTGCAATCTAATTGAAGATCAAAGGGGTTTTGATTGTGATTATTATATTTTGATCTAATTCTTCATGATTTGATTCAAGTGTGATTATCCTGGAGTAACACATAAACATCAATCATACATCATTACATACCCATCATAACATCTATGACCTCAAAAGTGAACCTACATAGCCCCCGGGAACCTCCCAAGTCAAAGCCTACATTTCACTTTTTCACCAAAAAGTCAGAAAATAATCTAAGTGTTCATCCGCAATTGCCTTTTTGTTCATCCGCATTTGTTTTAGTTCATCCGCATTGACATTACTCATCCGCATTTCCTCAGTACGAATCCGCATTTCTCTTACTTAGTGGTCAATGCTCATCCGCATTAACTATTCATCCATATTTTCCTAATACTCATCCACATTGACTTACTTAGTGGTCATGCTCATCCGCATTAACTGTTCATCCGCATTTCCCCAATACTCATCCGCATTGACTTACTTAGTGGTTAATGCTCGTCCACATTAATTGTTCATCTGCATTCCCCAATACTCATCCGCATTTGCCAACACTTAGGCAGTTTTCTAAACTTAGGCATATGAACTACTGTTTGGGCGCATGAGCAGCCTAGGGCATAATTATCATCACGAATCGGTCCCCAAACACCATCTATCATGTTCTAAGCTTAAATCTTACATTCTAATCCTTAGGAACACAACCATAACAACAACAAGTATGAACCTAGCCCATAATCACACCATACCCGCAACATACACACATTCAATCGAGTATGAAACCCTATTTTTCTAAAAAAGTTCAATCATGCACATCCAGCCCCAAAATTAGTTAAAACATGTAAACGAGGGGTTCTAGAACTCACCTTTGTAGCTCTTGAGTATGGCTTCTTCCAAACACGTTTGTAATTGAGTTCAACCACCTAGAAACCCACTAAAAACATACAACCAAACACACACAACACACATAAGCATACACCTGAGGACATAACCGGTTAAGAACACCATGAATTCTTACCTTGAATTTGAATTCTCAGCTTGTTCTTCTTCAATACCCGAGAGTTCTGCTGCACGTTTTCTTTCTCTCTCTCTAAAAACGCAGATCTGGATGTTGTAAGAGTAGAGTGGGCCGCCATGCCCACTTTACACCCACTTTCAAACCCTTTTGACCTTTTTGACACTTTTTACCCCTTGACTTGGGTAAAACATCTTTTTTATCTTTTTCTTCACTTTATTCTTTCTTTCTTTGACTAAAAAAATAACCGGGTGTTACAAGTCTACCCCCCTTATATAGGTTTCGTCCCTAAAACCTGTTATTCCCCAAACAATTATGGGTAATGCAGCCTCATCTCTTCTTCAATCTCACACGTAGACTCAGATCCTTTCTTGTGCTTCCACTGTACTTGCACAAGATGAACCACTTTATTCCTCAACCTCTTCTCTTTTTGATTAATGATAGCCACTGCTTGCTCCACACTTTCTCTAGTGGTACGACCATAATTGAGCCGTTCATCTACCTCGATATCCTCCAGTGGTACGACCATATCCTCGTCTGCTAAACACTTTCTCAGATGAGATACATGGAATGTCGGGTGAATTCCACTTAACTAATTTGGTAACTCCAATTTATAGGCCACCTCTCCTACTCAAGCAATGATTCAGAGAGGCCTTATGTACCTTGGGCTCAACTTTCCCCGTTTTCTGAACCGAATGATACCTTTGCAAGTTGAGACTTTCAACATAACCCTGTCACCCACCTGGAACTCAATCGGTCTACGTCGTTTATCAGCATACGAATTCTGTCTATATTTGGATGCCTTGCATAAAGGCCTTGATCCTTTCAAGCTTCTTAGTCATATCCCCAATCACCTCGACGCTCCCTAACTCTTTCTGACCAATATCACCCCAACACACGGGTGTTCGACATCTCATCCCGTATAACATCTCATAAGGAGGCATACCAAGACTGGCATGATTACTATTGTTATATGAGAACTCAGATAACGGTAGGTGGTGATCCCAACTTCCTCCAAAATCAATGGAGCATGCCCGAAGCATATCTTCCAGCATCTGAATGGTCCATCTGACTAACCATCTATCTGAGGATGATAAGCCGTGCTAATATGCAACCTCATCCCCATTGCATCGTGGAATCTATTACAAAATTTTGTTGTAAACCGGGTGTCACGATCAGACACAATAGACATCAGCACACCATGACGAGTTACAATCTCCTTAATGAACAGATCAACCAACCTCTCGGATGAATATGTCTCGCGGTTTGGTAGAAAGTGAGCACTCTTCATCAAACGATCAACTATCACCCAAATAGCATCATACCCTCGCGCGGTACGCGGTAGCTTCGTAATAAAATCCATAGTGATGTGCTCCCACTTCCACTCCGGTATATCCAAAGGTTGGATCTTTCCATTTGGCTTCTGATGGTCCACCTTCAATTGCAAGCAAGTAAGGTACTTAATCACATACTCCACCACATCACGCTTCATACCCAGCCACCAATAGTCTTTCTTCATGTCTTGGTACATCTTTCTAGCATCGGGATGAGTAGAGTATCGAGTCTTGTGAGCTTCATCCATGATCTTCATGCGTAGATCCCCAAAACAAGGAATCCACATTCGTCCAAATCAGGTTAAGATGATCTTCTTTCAATGCCTTATCTCCAAATCGGGTTAATCACATCAGAGGTCATGATCAACTGGTAAGCTTTCACCCGAATCGGCTCGGGTCTCTCTTTTCGGCTAAGGGCATCTGCCACCACGTTGGCTTTGCCCGGATGGTAGTGGATCTTGCAATCATAATTTTTTATAAGCTCTAACCATCGTCTCCGCCTCATGCTTAGGTCCTTCTTCTAGAAGAAATACTTCAAGATCTTGTGGTCGGTGAATATGGTGCACTTTGTCCCATATAGGTAGTGCCTCCAGACCTTCAACGCTAAGACCACAGCTGCCAGCTCCAAATCATGAGTAGGATAGTTAACCTCATGGACCTTCAACTGTCAGGACGCATAGGCTATAACCCTTCCTCTCTGCATTAACACACACCCTAACCCCGAGTAGGAAGCATCAGAATAAAGCACCAGATCTTCACTTCCATTGGGTCATGACAAAACAGGAGCTTGAGTCAACCTCATCTTTAACTCCTCAAACGCCTTCTCTCGAGCTTGACCCGATACAAAATGTACATCCTTACGGGTCAACTTGGTTAGTGGAGAAGCGATCTTAGAGAAGTCTTGAATGAATCTTCTGTAATAACCCGCCCAACCCAAGAAACTATGAATCTCGGATGGCGTCTTTGGAGACTTCCAATGCATCACTACCTACACCTTTGTTGGGTCCACCATAATCCCATCAGGATTCACCATATGACCCAAGAATTGAACCTCGTGCAACCAGAATGCACATTTGAAGAATTTAGCATACAGTTTCTCCCTTCTCAACGTCTCCATTACCTTTCGAATGTGACTGGCATGCTCCTCTTTACTCTCGGAATAAATCAAGATATCATCGATAAATACAATCACTGATTTATCCAACATCGGCCGACACACTCGATTCATCAAGTCCATAAAAATAGCTGGCATGTTGGTCAACCCAAATTACATAATGAGGAACTCGTAGTGACCATAACGCGTGTGAAAAGTTGTTTTAGGAATATCATGCTCCTTCACCTTTAGCTGATGGTAGCCAAATCAAAGATCTATCTTTGAAAACCAACTAGCACCTTGAAGCTGATCAAACAAATCATTAATTCTCGGTAAGGGGTATAGGTTCTTTATCGTCAACTTATTCAGCTCACGATAGTTAATACACATCCTCATACTACTGTCTTTCTTCTTCACAAATAAGACCGGAGCACCCCAAGGAGAGATACTCAGTCTAATAAACCCCTTATCAAGCAACTCTTGAAATTGCTCCATCAATTCTTCCATCTCAGTAGGAGCCAACCGATACGGTGCCTTGGCAACAGGTTGGGCACCCGGTATCAGATCAATCTGAAACTCAATCTCGCGGTTTGGTGGCACTCCTAGTAAGTCTTCTGGGAATACATTTGGAAAGTCACACACAACCGGGACATCGGATAGCTGTGGTGTTGGTGTATCCACATCCTTTACATAAGCCAAGTAGGCACTACTTCCACCACTCATGCACTTTCCCACCACCACCATAGAAATCACTTTCAGAATCGTAGTGACTCGATCACCATAAACTCTCACCAAACTTCCGTCAGGAACTGTCAAACGAATCATCTTCTTGTGACACACAATGTTCGCCTCGTAGTCCGCTAACCAATCCATCCCAAGAACCACATCCCACCTAAGGTCATCACGAATGGTCTAACCAAAACTTATGACCTTCTAATTCCACATCACATCCTTCTATGACCACATAAATCCTGGTAGACTTACCTATGGTTGTTTCTACATCAAAGGGCGCATCTATATTCTTATTACTAATAGGCACTTTAGCACAGAAAATAGCAGAAATGAAACTTTTACTAGTACCAGAATTGAATAACACATAGGCTAAAGTTTGGTTCACTAGAAACGTACCAAACACAACATCAGGGTTCGTCCTAGCCTCCTCTTGCGTCATCATGAATGCTCTAGCGCTCGCCCTTGGTCCTTCACCCCCGGTCTTCTTCACCCCAGAACCCTCAGCTCTCGGCTTCTTATAGTCTCTACTCATGTGACCCTCCGTGCCGCAGTTGAAACTTTTCCCTGCTTTGCATTCCCTTGCCATATGACCAGGCTTCCCATATTTGAAGCACACGTTCAATCCCCACCTACACTCGATACTGTGCTCCTTCTCATATTTGTTGCATCCCTTTACTCCAACACTGGATGTGACCACACGACGGTCATCTACCCGTGTCTTCTTGTTACCCATCGGGGCACCACCCCAACCAAACCTTTTTCCATTCCAATTCCGGTCACCACCACCTTTATTGCTGCCTTCACCCACCATCACAGTTCTCTCATCATACAACCTCCCTACCAAATCAACTGCCGACCTAAACGTGCTCGGCCGGGCGGCGATCATGTGTCTGTGAATATCCACTAGCAATCCTTGAATGTACCTCTTAATCTTTCGTGACAAAGGCATCACCTGATCCG
>BJCM01068665.1:0-21209 GCA_018326385.1 Flaveria bidentis
GCCAAAATACATAAATCTAAGTACTTACAAAAGAAAACTAACAAAAGACCTATTACAAGTAAAAATAAACAATCTAAACTAAGGTGAGTCCAACCTATACATGATCTTCAATACTAATAATAATAATAATAATAATAATAATAATAATAATAATAATAATAAAATTTATTATTATTATTATTATAGTTATTAATTTTTATGTTTATTATTCTATTATTATTTCAATATCAAAAATATTGTTACCAATAAAAACGTATTTTGAATATAACTTTTTTTTATTATTATTACGATATTATCATAAACATGTATAATTCACAACATTGATCATGATTGAATTATAATGGACTATTGATGTAGATAATTGACCTTAATCATCATAACCACACATATTTAATATTCTTTCATACTCATTGATAATATCTTAGTATAAATAGACTTAATATACTGTTAGTAAGCATGATTTCACGTAAATTACCATCAACGTATATAATTCAACACTAATCATAATAATTCGAACATAGCTAACCTTAGAGGTATTTGTTCGACCTTAATCATCATACCTAAACATATTCAACATTTTTTGACACTCATTGATGATAATTAAGCATATATCTATTTAAATTAATATCAAAGTGTGAAATTCAACACCAATGATGATAATTCAGTTAGAACTAATTTTTGGCATATGTAATCAACCCTAGCTATCATAATTAAACATATTTGATAATGTATGAAACTTATCAATGATAATTAAACATAAACAAGCTTAATTTACGATAATAAATATAATTTCCCACACACTACCATCAAAGTGTGAAATTCAATACCAATGATCGTAATTCGATCATAGCTAACATTTGATGTGTGTAACCGACCCTGACTATCATAACTAAAATCTTTAACATTGTTTGACACTCATTGATGATAATTAAACACAATTAAACTTAATTTATCATTAATAAACATAAATTCACATAAATTAGCATCAAAGTGTGAAATTCAACACCAATTATCATAATTCAATCATACTTCACTTTTGAAGTATGTAATCGAATCTAAATATCATAACCAAACTTCTTTGGCCCAAATTAATATTAATTGTTTATAATTATTATATATAATAATAACATCTAATATAATATTGTTTAATATATTGTTATTATTATTATTTATTTATTCTACTTTTAATTAATAATAGTATATATAATAATAATAATAATAATGTACAATAATTAATTAATAATAATAATATACATTTTAATAATATTAAATTAAAAAATAATAATTCACTCTGTGGTGACGGCATGTCGTCGCTATAGGCTTTTCATAATGGCGAGATTATTTCCATTCAACATTTTAGAGGAAAAAAGAACAAAAAAATTAGGTTTTAACCTATGGCGACGACATGTCGTTGCCATAGGGTGTCAGCAAACTTTTAATTTTACTTATATTTATTTAAATAAATCAAAAATCAATTTAGATGACAAAAAAAACTCTATGGCAATGACGAAATTTTGTCGATATAGGTCTACCTAAGGGGACGACTTGTCATCGCCATAGGGTTAGGATAGTCAAAAATCAAGATTTGTCTATAGCGACGACTTGTCGTCGCCTTAGGTGGACCCGTGGCGACTAGGGTATGTCGTCGCGATAGGGTTTGTCGCTATAGATGTAAATTCTTGTAGTGGAAGGGTTCACATTATACAATCCCCGAGTTGTTTGCTTAAAGCCAGTTGGTTGTAGTTTATGTTACAGTTTTCTTTTCTTTGTTTTTGATTGGGGTTTGTAGTTTCTTGCTAGCCCTTATTAATAAAATATTATCTTTGTCGTTAAGAAAATACCTCTTTATTTTTAATTGTTTTGAGTATCTCACCTTAACCACTTGATTAAGTATCATAGGTAGGGATGAACGTATGCTAATGCGTTTTCATATTTAAGCTAAAGAATCCTCAAAGACCAGGGCTTGTAGCAAGATTGTGAATGGTCACATTACACATTTAAGGGCTTTGTTGGGAAGTTCAAAGGTTACCTGCAGATTACGAAAGTGGTTTAGTATCTCATTAAGGCCACCAACTTTGGTGTGCATAGCAAGTTTTAACATCTGGTCAACCATATATCACATGTGAACACATTGACCAGGTAAACAAATTTGAAATGTTAGTATGGGACTAATTTTGATAGATTCTTTTAGAGGAGATTTACTATTAAAAAAAGACTTTAAAATATACCACTCGTTAATTTTAAAAAAATGCAATTACTAGTTTATTGCTTCTTGATGGACTAACTATCACTGCAAAAAATAAGTAACTGAACACATATCCCATCAACACGTTAAGACGTAATCTAGTGGGATAAAGGGTTCTAAAAGATGGTGATATGACTGGGAAATGTTGTGCCAAAGCCACTACAAATGTGTTAAAAGGGGAGTTATCAAAGGAACACGAATTGCTTTAAATAGTAGATCCATGAAGCTTAGTACTGTTGTGCCTTACTTCACACTCAGAAGTGATATCTATAAAGCTGTAGTTACGGGTTTTTCTAATGCTACTAAGAACATCCCTCGAGTAACGTGGTACAACCCTTTAATCAATGTCTAAAATATAGTACGATTGGATCTTTTAGAGCAGGGTTTCGTGTTCCTAACATTGATCTTGAAACATAAAGTGGGAAGGTGTGGACCATCTTGGGAGATAATTCGATGAAGCGCATTGGCAATGGTGTAGCTTGTCTTGCCTTTATCGATGGTGGTTTAAGAGTGAAAGATGCAATTGTGATGGGGATGTTTCAGATGGAAAATAATTTCTTGTTGTTTGATATGGCAAATCAGAAGTTGGGGTTTACCTCCTCTTTATTAGCTCAAGGAACCTCTTCTAGCAGCTTCAACTTAACTGAAATTCCAGTATGACTTCATATTGACAATGTCTAGTGAAATAATAGAAAGTGAGATAGTTGTGATTTGTCTGGTTTGATTATTACATAGAGAGGGTGAGGTAAACTGAAGAATGGGTTGAAAAATTATGACCAATTTTTATAGTAATGCTTAGATTATTAGTGAAATACTTTTATAATATAAATTAAAATATGGAGGAAAGAACAAATGTAAGGGTATAAGAAAGATAGGAGCACATAAGCATATAGACATCTGATGGTTCACATGAATATCTAGTGGTTCGAGTAAGTGTGAACAAATCCAACTTACGTTTACGTAAATTATGCATGAAATTTATGGTTTTAAAGTTTAGATCATATGTTACTAAAAGTAGACACTTTAATTCTCTAGAACTTAGAATTTTGTGATTTCTTGATGTTTTTGTGCTTTGATGATTGATATGATCTAGTTTAAGTGTATATATGAGGAATCAATGATTGGATTTGATGAAATTTAGGTTGTTGGATGCTATTGTTTCGAAGTGAAAACTTTATTAATATGTTTGGTAGGATTTCATGAATTAGGCATGCACTTGATGTTAAAATCATTCAAGATTGATTGTTGAGATCATAAAAAGTTTTAGAATGAAATGATAAGATCGTATGAATGCTATCTTGGTAATGTTAGATATTCTAGTGTTTGGAAAGTAATGGTGCAATGTGATAAAGCTATGTTAGAAAATTAGGGTTTTATACAGTGATAATGATATATGGTATGTTTTGATTGTTTAACTAGTATGATTCATGTTTAGGAGTGTGATGATGAGCATCATACACACATGCGAATATGATGCCACTACTTAAAAAGATTGGCAGGGTTTAGGATATGAAGTAGTAATTTTATTTTATATTGGATCTTGAAATGCTGGTGCAACCAAAACCAAACACTTAGACAATGTTGGTGCAACTAATAAAGGTCTTCCGAAGCTAAGTATGTAACTTTCGAAGGAAAATGTAGTACATGCATCTTCCGAAGGAAAACTCCAACTTTCGAAGACAAAGTCTTCTCTCTTCTGAAGTTCAAGACTTTGAAGAATTCAAGACTACAACTTCCAAAGTATGAAGTCCAAAGGAAGCCTCGGAAGAAGTAGCTACTTCTGAAGTATAAGTAGCTTCGGAAGAACTTGTTCTTCCGAAGCACGTTAACCTTTGTAAGCACCTACTATGAACCAGTGGACATAAGTATAGTCTATCTGACACTCCACTGCAAATCTCTAAGATACTTCATGGTACTTTCCCACGCCCATGTAATTGACCATACTTTATTACATTGTTTGCCTTTTATTAGTTAGTACAGTTGCCAACTTTAGTTGGTGACAAAAGCTCAGTCATGGACATGTCATGACTACCAAATCTTAGATAATACATTATCTAAGATACCTTAACTATAGCTTTGTAGTATTTGCTTTAGTTTTAGGTTTCCAGCTAGTATCAAAGTATATCCATTTGTTGGTGATAGTATATATAGTTTCTCATTGTAACTCTTGTAACATGCTTGTAAGAGTCTTGTAATTCTTTGAGTTTAGAATTAATATATACAAGTACCTTGAAAATTATTTCCTTGTGTTCTTTATTACTTAGTATATTATTATCAACTCTCTAAAGAGATTCTGCTTCATCTAAACCGTGTGTGATTAAGTTAGTTTGAGAGAAAAACCAAGTGTTAGTGACAAATATTGATCATGAAATTAGTATCAGAGCTATTTAGGCTCTTGATTATGAGATCTTACCATCCAAATCAACCTGTTTTTCACTCCTCCTTTCACCACACTCAAAATGGTCCTCAACCTAAAGTCTGAAGTTGAGTTGGGGATGTTGACTAAAGCACCTATCATCATCCCAGAAAACTTCAGATCATGGAGTAGACGTATCGAAGGTTTCATCATGTACCAAGATGGCAAAATGTGGCAATCTATCGTCAGTGGTCCTTATAAACCAAAGGTTGTTGCACCATGTGGAAATGGTGCCATGACAAAAAAAGCTGTAGAACACGACTCTGATGAAGACCATAAAAAGCTGGACATTGATAGCAACTCCATGACTGTTCTAATTACTGCAATATCTAACTCCATCATGGTGGGTTTTGAGCATTGCAAGTAAGCAAAAGAACTATTTGATGCCTTGTCCCAGATGTACTCCAGCTTGAACGACTCCAAGAAAGACTCACTGAAGCAACAGATTGAGAACTTCACTTATATTGCTAGAGAGACCCTCAGCCAACAATACTTCAGGTATATGAATCTTTTTCCTCCCTTTAGTCAGTGCGAATTTCCCTTGAATTGAGAGATCTCACTCGAAAATTCATGAGTTCACTCCCAAACGAGTGGACGTTCTACTATGTCTTTATCAAGAGGATAGAAAACTTGAACTCCCTCACCATGACTAAACTATATGGCATCCTTGATGGATACCATGTAGATATAGAGAACAAGAAAGGCCATCAGATGAGTAGACCTTCAAGCCTTCCTTTTAGCAACACTTTAATGGTTGCTGAAGGCTCAGGACCACTCCAACCTCAACACTACCTGACATATTCATAGCAGTGATCCTACTTTTCAGGACCCTACATAATATTCCCTGAGACTCCAAGGTCTCAAAAGACGCAGCAAGGTTCTGTTCAGGACAGATGTGCCTTTGTCTTAGGAAGTGGGTACTCTAGTGATCATCAATATTGCTTTGATGATCTAGTCTACTTCAATCCAGATGATGTGGAGTATGTGGACATAGTCTAATAAATAGCTTTGCTAATCTACCAAGCAAAAGAAGTTCTTCAAGAGAACTAGAAAACAAATCCCTCAAAACCCAACTAGCAGCAAGTATGGGTTTGACAAAATAAAGGCCAAATGTTACAAAAGTAACCAATTTGGTCACTTTACCATAGAATGTAAAATTCCCAAGTCAAATCCGGGAACCTCACATGCCTCCACACATCCTTCTACACTTAAAGCCTCTAAGAAGTCAAATGAAACAGTAGTTATGGCTTAAGAAGTTGACTTGAGCTTCATGGTACAGGATGTGACTCCTAATCAATCACTCATGGCTAAAATAGATGATAACAAGGTATATGAATATCTCTGTACTCCAGCTCTTATTGCTAAGGTTAAGTTATATCAGGACTACAATATGGAAATTAAATCTGATATGGAGTCTTTAAATGTTTTGAAATTTGACTTTAAAAGGGCCAAATCTAACTACCAAAAGAAAATTGAGGAGTTAAAGAAAATAATGTCCTCGTTAAAACTTGAAAACACAAACTATAAGACTCAAATCAAGGATTTAATATCTAAATTGACTGAGGCTCAACCCTAACTTGTCACAACTGAAGCTCAAGCCAGAAAGCATGCTCTCACTCAAAACTTTGTTATCAAAACAAAGATGGGTTGGGAACCAATGAAACTGCTCCACCACATTCTTATGAGTCTATTAGACAACCAAGGTGCGGTACTAAAGTGTAAGAGGTTTCATCTGCTAACCCACCTTCCCATGAGTCAAAGAGTGATCCAACTATGGAGACCACTACAGTGAAGGAATAGGTAAATCAACCCATTCCTACTTGTGATGATCAACCCTTATCCACCAAAGCTAGAAGAAACAGGGCTAAGGCAGCCAAAAGAACAACCAAAAAGTTAGTTGAGTCCAAGTTAAAGCAAAACAAAAGGGTGTTTTCATTTCAGCTGGATTCAAGGTGATATGCAACTCTGATTTTGGAAAGAAGTGTAGTACCAACACTTCTATCCTGCTCAAGGATCTAAAGTTAAAGGGAAAAACTATTGAGGAATACAAGAACACCAAGAAACAACAGTCTTCATAACCCCCAAAGATTAACATTGCATGCATAATGTGTGGTCTACAAAACCATTTGGCTAAAGATTATTACTACAATCCAACAAGCACACATTATACAAATAATGTTAAAAAGGAGTCAAGAAAAGTTTTACATTTTGACCTTATCATATGGTTCAAGTGATAAAAAATGGAAAGCTTATTTCCAAAGCAAGGTTGTTTTTGGAAGAAAGTCCTTCTTCCGAAGGGAAAATGGCTTCGAAAGATAAAGTTGTTAAGACTCAAAAGAACAAGAGAGTCCCCTTGAAACCATCCTAGAAGAAGACTACTTCGGATGAAAAGGTGATGAAGGATTCTTTCAAAAAGAAAGAAGCTTCGGAAGACTGTCATGCTGCTCAAGCTTTATCGAGCTCAACCTCAATGATCAACCAAGGGATGGAATGGAAGATCAAAGAAGATGCTGCAGCCCAAGCCTCTTCTTCACAAACACCTATTAAAACCCCATGCATAAATTTTGTTTTAACAAAATCCTCATCATTGGAAAAGCCCAAGACCAACAAGGCTTAGGTTTCCAATAAAAACTAACTTTTTTACCTTATATGTAGGGAAATCCATTTGACAAGAACAATAATGTGTAGATTATAGATAGTGGATGCTCCAAGCACATGACAGGAAACAAATCTTTCCTACAACAATTTCAACATTTTGATGGAGGTGCTGTTTAGTTTGGACGTGAGGCTGGAGGATACATTTCTAGCAGAGGAAGTGTATCCAATGGCAAGTTAAAAGTTGACAAAGTACACTTTGTCAAATAACTTGAACATAATCGGTTAAGTGTTTCTCAATTCTGTTATCAAAAGCATCAAATGCTTTTCACAGAACATGAGTGCATTATCGTCAAACTAACGATGACTATTCCTTAGGAATTGGTGGTTCTTAGATCTCCCTGGAAAGGGGATATGTACAAGCTGGATATGAACAATGCTTCCCGACCAGGAGAAGTATGATACTTTCTTTCCAGAGTTGATGGTGATGAGTCAGCACTATGGTATAAACGAATGTATCTTATCAATTTTAAAACCATGAATAAATTGGTTAAAAATAACTTGGTACATGGTTTGCCTAAAAAAGAATTTTTCTACAAAGATAACTATTTGCATGCATGAAAAGGAAGCAACACTATGCATCTCATAAATCCAAAGCTGTTAACTCTATTACCAATCCATTACACTTATTACACATGGATCTATTTGATCCCACAAGTATAATAAGCATTGGAAGGAAATCATACGGCAATGTGATCGTTGATGATTTTACAAGATTTACATGGGTCTTCTTTTTAAGAACTAAGGATGAAACTGCTGAAACATTAAAGTATTCTATTCTTAAAATTGAAAAACAAATTGATAACAAGATTAAGATAATCAGAAGTGATTAAAGGACTGAGTTAAGAATCAAGTTTTTGGCTCATTCTGTAACTTAAAAGGGATTGCCAGACAATACAGTGCTCTTAGAACTCCTCAACAAAACGATGTTTCTGAGAGGAGGAACATGACACTAATTGAGGTTGCTCGAACCATGTTAGCTTAGTTAAAGTTGCCTCTAACATTCTGGGTAGAGGCAGTCAGCATTGCATGCTATATGCAGAACAGGGTTCTTGTAGTTAAGCCACATGGAAAAACCCCTTATGAGCTATGGAACAAGAGGCCACCGGGTCATTGGCTTTCTAAGGTCCTTTGGTAGTAGGTGTACCATACTTATTTTATCTGAAAAGTTGGATGATGATATCTTTGTTGAGGCTGCTCAAACCATGTTAGCTTATTTAATTTGGCAAAATCTGCTGAAAAGTCGGATGATGCTATCTTTGTTAGATATTCCTCCAACTCTATTGCTTATAGATTATATAATATTAAAAATCAACAATTTGAGGAATCATCCCACATTGTTCTCAATGAGCACACTCCTTGTGTTAGGGGGAATAGCACTGATCATATTTTTTTTCTTAAAATTGTTTCCCAACTATTCTAAACCATCTTGTTAGAATGTTTCAGCTGGAACATGGACTCGAAGTGATTCTGATAATGAAAAGTTGTTTGAGTTACCCAAACCTATTCCAAGTTCTCAAAGAGCAGCTGAAGATCAAGCTCCTACTATCTTAAGATCTAATAGTATAACTATTTCAAAAGATAGTGGAGCTTCAACCAGTGGTCCACCGAGTGAGCCTCAAAATTCATCTGGTGACACTGCATAACATTAGGTAGATAGAAGTAGCAATTTGAAGGAATATGCAACTATTAATGTTGTTTCTCAGCCAACAGATGATGATGGTGTTTCTCATTCATTCAATCAGTCCTCAATGAATAAGTTTGAAACAACAGATGGTCTAAGTGTTCAAGCTCCCGAGTAAAATATGTCCAACCTGGATCTATGTTTGCAACTGGAGATGATCTCTAGGCTTAGGTTACACAACACTCATCTAGATGAGAACATCATAGGAGAAGTCTTTGAATGTGTGAGAACAAGGGGACAAACTCATAATGGGAATGTCTTCCTATGCCCGTGCTTTTTATTTTAGATGGAACCCAAGAAAGTCTCTGAAGGTGTGAGAAGTTTGTACAAGTAAATAATGAATAGGAGATCCAGTCTGTCACTCTGAATGACATGCACCCTTTGTTGCGCCCCCTGAAGAGAGTTAGTTGACAGGAGTTATAGTCATACTCCCATCTAACTATTGATTCAAGGTTAGGACCTTTAACCATTTGAAGGAAGGCTTTGCCTTTGGTTGATGATCCTTTCCTCTTCCTCTTCCTCTCTTAGTTTTAGCTCCTCTTCAATCTTGGTCCTTGCAGTTAGCTCTGCCAGATGAAGGTTGCTTAGATGATCATCTTTCATTACACAAGGGGATTAATTGGCACTCTATCCCCTTTCTTGGAATCCAGTAGAGTCACCAGCCTTCTTCTTAGCTTCTTCTCTTCATCATTTAGGGAATCAGAGTTAAGGCCAAGGAGTTTTACAGCTGGGTCCAGTGTTCCTTTAGGCAGATCAAGGAATTGATCTCTTGTGAGGGAACATGAGGAACCATCAACATAAGTCAATTTGACAGACTCCTCCTCACAAGAGATGTCGCTCAAGGTTGTACACTTGGTGAGCTTCATCTTGATCTCCTTCTAAGGAGAGATGTTTGGAAGGATGAGGGGATGGTTTTAATGGTTGTTGAGTAGGCAGTGGTGTTTGTGTTCTAGGAAGTATTTTGGGCTTGATGATGGGTAGTTGTGGTGATGGTGCGGGAATAGAGGATGGTGTAGGTTTAGGGGTATAAGGTTCAGAGGTAGGTTTAGTTTGAATGGGAAATGGGAAAGGGGTTGGTTCAGGTTGTGGTTGAGGTTGACGTTGAGGTGTTAGTTTGAAGATCATCCCGTATCCCCTTCTATACATCTCCTTCTTTTTCCCTGAGAGAATGTCAACCTTTATGTCACTGATATGTCGTTGTAGGGTCTTCTCAGACAAGGGACCCACCAGCTTACTAGAGAAGCCATGAGCTTGGAGATAGTCCTTCATCCAGGCCTTATCACCTATCTTCTTGACAGCAGCGAGTCCTGCTTCTTTTCACCCTCAGTTTCTCCTTTGTAGCTTTCTTCCTCTCCTTCTCCATTTCATCTTGCTTTTTTTTTGAAGAGCCATAAGATCGTATCATTGTTATGTGGAGACAATTCTTCTGTAGATAAAACCCTAGAGATCAAGAAAGTTATCCTTTCCCTCTTTGCTACAAATCAACCTCCTATTCCTTCTTCTTCCTCTTTTCTTCTAAGGCCAACCTTGTTACTTCTTCTCTTTGTTCAATTTGCAGCAAGGTTGCCTTCTCAAACTCAATTTGCTCCTCTAACGGTAGCAGAAGCACTTTTGACAGCTCCAAGCAAGATAAGTTTGTCAATGATTTCCACCTTTCTCTTGTTGTTGACAGCCTCCTGGTTGGCTGCAGCTGCTTTGCTGCTTGTAGCTAACAACTTCCCAGTTGGAAGTCTACCTTCTCTTTTAAGATTTTTGAACCTTTCTTCTTGAATCTCTTCCACAGTCCTCTTCCTTTTTCCTTTTATATCTTCAAAAGTGCTATATTATAAGGGTTATTGGATAGAATTTTTAGTTTGAGAGATGATGGTTGGAGCTTGTTGTAGTGAATTTGTTTAAGTGAGAGGTTGGTTGAGAAAATCCTCACCGTTCACCTTAGATACTAGTTCTAGGATTACATCTGTATAACTAGATCCTCAGATAAGGAAAATAGTCCTTCGGCAACTTCTATCTTAGCTTCGGAATATTGAAATTGTTCTTCTGAGACTTTGACTTCTGCTTTGGTCTCCGTCCTAACTGTTTTAGTTGTTGGTCCATCAGTTTCCATTTCCCCTTCGAAATTAATCTTAGGTTCCATGTAGACCTTAGGTTGACCAACTTCTTTGGCACCGGTAGAAGGTGCATTCATCCTATGATGCTCTTCAGCTCCAAAGTATGCCACAACAATATCAGAGCTTGGCTGTTTGATGGAAGATCCAAACAGGAACTTGGCGAAAAACTTGTTCAAATCTTGGAGCATCCTTTGATCCGTTTGAACAATTGGAGGAGGCTCAGGATAAATTGTTGCTTGATGAGTAGGGTATCTTGAAGCTAGAGATGTTAAAGCTTGACCATGTGGTTCCACATGTGTTTGCCTCCTGACATTCTCCCCCTTTTTGGTATCATTATCTTGAGAGCTAGATGAGCTAGAGGAAGAGGTCAATGAGACCTGAATGGGTACGTGCCTAACAGATCTCTCAATCTATTTCACAGCTAGTTGAGCCTTAAGATTATCAATCTCAAGTTGCTGAGTGGCAGACCTATCCCCTAGAGTCTTAACCTTAGATTCAAGGTTTAAGACTTTAGAAAGCAGGTCTTGAATTATGAGTTTCAGAATTCCCTTATCTTTTTTGAAGAATCATGAGGAGATGAGGTAACATACCTAGTTTGTTTATCCTCACCACCTGATGTGGTTTCTTGGCACCCTAGTTTCCTATGCCTAATGATGTCTCTTTCAAAGGCATAAAATGGAATAGTTACCATAGATTCAGACTCAGAAATATTACCACTGCCCTAAGGATCCAATGAAGTTCCTTCAGTAGTGGCAGTTGAATCTACATGAGTCCCCTCCACATCAGTGGGACTCACTTCAGTAGGTTTTTGCTTATGTGGGCTAGAGATAAAAGGTCCCTCCAGCCTTGTTGATCCTTAAGAAGATGTTATGGATCAACTTCGTTGCCATTAAGAGACATAGTTGCCTTATAAGTTCTTATCAATAGGTCAATAAAGGATATGGAAGTTATACCTAATGACTCAGGACTTTGATCAATGTCTATCGGCATTGAGCCTATGGTGGGGTTGTCCCATTTTGGCTTCTTAGGGGAGTATAGAGACTCACCCTAAGGGCTATCAAATTTCGATTCGGGCTCAGGGGATTGAGACTAAGGAAACTCAAATCCTATGTTGAGGTTAATTATGAAGGATGGTGAGACCTTAGACTGAGTGGGAGCCTATGTTTCCACTCTTGTCTTTTTTGGTAGAATAGGACGACCTTGATCAATCAAAGTATACTGATCAAGGGTTTGTTTGGGGTGTCTCTGATATGTATAATTGATGGGGTGAGAAGGTAGAACTGGCAATGTGATTGTGGTTGCTGGTGTGGGTTCATCACCTATGGGGTGAACAGGGATGTCACCAGTAGCTATGCGCTCAATCATACCTGGCAGAAGTGTAGTGTCTCTTCCGTTAAAGTTGGTGGACATCCTCTTTAGAATCTTGAAGAAGGCCGGCCTCATGTGCGGGAATGGAAGAGCAGCTGCGCAGACAAGCTTGCTTTGGTCCGACTCAGAGTTGATTAGGTGCTGGATGAACCTGGGATACATGTAGAATGTCTTCCTTTGAAGGTTGCCCATCAAATTGGTCAGCATAAATCTAGAGTAGTTAAAGTGTATGGCTCTTAACAACCCATGAACTAGACAACCTAGTTCATATGGAATTAAATCCCATCCCCCTGACTTGTTGGAGAGGTAGTGCAAGACAATGTGTAGTAGGAATTTCCACTGGTATGAGAAGTTGAACTTGTAAATAGTGGATCTGCTAATATCACCGCCATATCCCATTAGGATATAAGTTTTACCAACATTAGTCTTGGGGAATTGCATCGGAGAACCATCATCATGGAGCTTGAGATGCTCCCTGATGAGCTGTTTGGATATGATCAATTCTTGTTCATAAATGTTGGACCTCAAAACCCTAACCCCATTTTGGGTTATGATCTGTGCATTTCCCCAAAAATCAACCATGTGGTTTGAATACAAGGTGGGGTTCATAGTTAGGGTTGTGAAGTAAGTGGATTGAGTAAAAAAGGAGATGATTTCAAAGAAGTCAGCATCTGTGGATGAATCCAAGAAAAAGTGACTTGATTGTGCTGGGGGTTAAGCAACATTTGAGAAAGAACAGAGAAATGAGCTTGATTTGGGTAAATTGGAGATGAAGAAAGCTTTGGGTAGTGAAATCGGTAAAAAGAATAGAATGGGTGAGTCAAAATATTTAAATGGGTAAAAGTGGCGGATGGATAAGGTGAAGTGATGGTTTCGGTATGATGTGACAAGGGTGGCAAGGTTAAATCCTTTTAAAATATTCTTACATTATTAAGAAAATCTTTACCTTTTTAGAGTTATGGGGCCTAAAGATTTACATTACACAGTAAGGTTTTCTTCTGAATATAAGAGATTTCCAAAGGTAACCTTCTTCCGAAGCCAACTTAACTTCCAAATGTGATTTCTTACTTCCGAGAGTAAAGTATTTTCTGAATGAAAAATTTATAAGCTTCGGAAGTAGATTTGATAAATTATCAATCTCTTCTTCCGAGACTTAAAATTCTTCCGAGAAGAAGATTTCCTTTGCAGAAATTTTGCTTTAGAAGATATATGAAACATCTTCTGAGGGTTAGTTTCTCATCGGAAGAATCTATACTTAGAAAAAAATCAGAGATAACCTTTTGTAACGGGGCTTAGATTGATTTGACAAAACACATTGCACATTTGAAAAGGTTTTCAAGGGAGATAGACTAATCAATGTATATCATCCCAATAATTGTAATGAGATACTTAAATCTTTGTTCATCAAAGGCTTTGGTGAACAAATCAGCATATTGTTCATTTGAATCGACTTTGAATTGTTTAATCATATTTTTTCATGATTATCTCTTATGAAATAATACCTGATGTCAATATGCTTTGTCTTGGAGAGTTTCACTGGATTTTCAGTAATGGAAATAGCATAATTGTTGTCAATGTGGACATGAGTGCTCAAGAAATTGAATCCATAGTCCAACATCTAATTCTAAATCCACATCAACCGAGCACAACAACTTGCAACAACAATGTATTCAGCTTTAATAGTAGATGTAGAGACACAGGATTGCTTCTTGCATTTCCATAAGATAATCCTTCCACCAAGAAATTGACATCCACGTGATATTGATTTCTTGTTGATGTTGCAACCACCATAGTCATTATCAGAATAACCATAGAGATTAAAATTGTTTTTTCTTGGATACCAAAGGCCTAGTTTAGGCGCTCCTTTAAGGTATCTAAGGATTCTCTTGGAAGCAACTAGGTGAGACACCTTTGGAGCAACTTGATATCTTGCACAATGCATGTGGCAAACATGATATCAGGTCTACTTGCAGTGAGATACATCAGAGAACTGATGATTGCTCTATACTGATACCAATTAGTATTTTCCCCCTTAGAGTCAGGACAAAGATTGTGGTTTTTAGGTATGGGTGTCTTGGCTAGCTTACAATCATTCATATTAATTCTTTCTATGTTGTCAGATACATACTTAGATTGATTGATAAAGAACCCTTCCTTCATCTGTTTTACCTGATTCCAAGGAATAAATCCATCTTTCCCATGGAACTCATCTCGAATTTCTTCTTCATGATGATCTCAAAGTCTCTGCACATTTGGTCATTTGCGTAACCAAATATGATTTCATCAACATAGACTTGGACAAGCATAATGTCCTTCCCAGATTTCTTTATGAATAAAGTCTTCTCAATGGTGCCTCTAGTGTAGCCATTTTTCAGGAGAAATTGAGACTAAGTCTCATACCACAGCCTAGGTGCTTGGTGCAGCCTATATAGAGCTTTATCCAACTTGCACACATAGTTAGGGTGTTGTGGATCTTCAAATCCTGAAGGTTGACACACATAGACTTCCCTGTCTATATCCCTATATAGAAAGGCACACTTGACATCAAGTTAGTAAATAGTAAAATTCTTGGATGCAGCATAAGCAAGAAAGATCCTCATTGCCTCAAATCTTGCAACTAATGCAAAGACATCAGTATAATCAATTCCTTCCTCTTGGGTGTATCCTTGAACTACCAGTCTTGACTTATTGTTGATTATCAAACCTCTATCATCTCTCTTGTTTTTGAAGACCCTTTGGTGCCCATTGGTACTTGACCAGATGGTAGCGGACATAGGTTCCAAACCTTTTGTCTTTTGAATTGAAGTAATTCCTCTTGCATTGATTCAACCCAGCTACTATCCTTTAAGGCTTCTTCTACATTCTTGGATTCCATCTGAGACAAAAAGCATGAGTACAGGTAGACATTCCTATTATGAATTTGTCCCCTTGTTCTCACACCTTTAAAGACTTCTCCAATGATGCTCTTAGCTGGATGAGTGTTGTGAATCCTAAGGCTGGGAATCACGTCAGTTATAAAGATAGATCCAATTAGATATATTTTTCTCAGGAGCTTGAACACTTGGACCAACTGTTGTTTCAAACTCATTCAATGAAGACTGACTGATTTAATAGGAAACACCATCATTATCTGCAGGTTGTAAAGCAGCATTAACAACTTCTTGTTCCTTCAAGATGCTACTACCATCAGCTTGGTGTTGTGCAGTGTCACTATATGAGTTTGAGGCTCACTAGGTGGACCACTGGTTAAAGCTCCAATCTCTTGAAATAGTTATATTATTAAATCTTAAGATAGTGGGAGCTTGATCTTTAGCTACTCTTGGAGAACCTGAATAAGGTCTGGGTAACTCAAACAATTAATCATCATCAGAGTCACTTTGAGTACCTGTTCCAGCTGAAACATTCTCACAAGATGGATTAGAATAGTTGGGAAAAAATTCTAAGTCAAAAATATGATCAGGGCCATTCCCCCTAACACAAGGAGTGTGCTCATTAACAATAATGTTGGATGATTCCTCAAATTGTTGATTTTTTATGTTATAAACTCTATAAGAAAATAAAGTTAATGGAATATCCAACAAAGAAAGCATCATTCGACTTTTTAGTAAATTTTGCCAAATTTTCCTTTGTCTTAAGTATGGTACACTTGCTGCCAAAGGACCTTAGAAAGCCAATAAATGGTGGCCTCTTGTTCAATAGCTCATAAGGGTTTTTTCCATATGGCTTAACTACACGAACCCTATTCTACACATAGCGTCCAATGCTGATTGCCTCTGCCTAGAATGTTAGAGACAACTTTGAATCAGCTAACATGGTCCGAGCAGCCTCAATCAGTGTCATGTTCCCCTTCTCAGCAACATCATTTTGTTGAGGAGTTCTGCGAGCACTGTATTGTCTAGCAATCCATTTTGAGTTACAGAATGAGTCAAAAACATGATTCTTAAACTTAGTCCCTTAATCACTTCTAATTATCTTAATCTTGTGATCAATTTAATTTTTAATTTTAAGAATAAAAGATTTTAACGTTTCAGCAGTTTATCCTTAGTTCTTAAAAAGAATACCTATGTAAATCTTGTAAAATCATCAACAATCACAAGGCAGTATGATTTCTTTCTAATGCTCATTATACTTGTAGGACCAAATAGATCCATGTGCAATAAGTGTAATGAAGTGGTGATAGAGTTAACAACCTTAGATTTATGAGATGCTCTGTGTTGCTTCCCTTTTAGGCATGCAACACAATTATCTTTGCAGAAATATTCCTTTTTAGGCAAACCATGTACCAAGTTATTTTTAACTAATTTGTTCATGGTTTTAAAATCTACATGTCACAAATGTTTATGCCATAGTGTTGACTCATCACCATTAGCTTTGGAAAGAAAGTATGATACTTCACCCAGTGGGAAAGCATTGTTCATATCTAGCTTGTACATATCCCCTTTCCTGGGAGATCTAAGAACCACCAATTCTTGAGGAATGGTCATCCCTGGTATGAGGATAATGCACTCATGTTTTGTGAAAAGCATTTGATGCTTTTGATCACAGAATTAAGAAACACTTAACAGGTTGTGTTCAAGCTGTTTGACAAAGTGTACTTTGTCAACTTTTAACTTGTTGTTGGATACACTTCCTCTGCTAGAAATGTATCATCCAGCCTCACCTCCAAATTGAACAAGACCTCCATCAAAATGTTGAAATTGTTGAAGAAAAGATTTGATCTCTGTCATGTGCCTAGAGCATCCACTGTCTACAATCCACACATTATTGTTCTTGTCATATGGATGTCCCTGCACATAAGGTGAAAAATTAGTTTTTATTGGAAACCCAACTCTTATTTATTTTGGGCTTTTCTAATGATGAGGATGATATTGAACCAAAATTTATGCATGGGGGTTCAATAGGTGTTTGTGAAGAAGAGGCATGGGCTACTACATCTTTTTTTATCTTCCATTTTATCCCTTTGTTAATCATTGAGGATGAGCTTGATGAAGCTTGAGCAGCATGACATTCTTTCAAAGCTACATTCATTTTGGAAGAAGACTTCACCACCTTTTCTTCCAAAGTAGTCTTCTTCTAGGATGGTTTCAAGGGGACTCTTTTGTTCTTTTGAGTCTTAATAGCTTTAACTACCAAAGCCATTTTCCCTCTGGAAGAAGGAATTTATTCCGAAGTAGCCTTGCTTCGAAAACAAGCTTTCCCTTTTTCATCACTTGAACCATATGATAAGGTCCAAATGAGAAACCTTCTCTGGCTCCTTCTCATTTAATATTGTTTGCATAATATGTGATAGTATGATTGCAGTAACAATCTTTTGCCATGTGGTTTTGCAGACCACACATTGTGCATGCCATGTTAGTCTTCTGGGAACTTGAGGACTACTGTTTCTTGTTTTTCATATCTTTATCAATAGTCTTTCCCTTTGTCTTCTAATCCTTTTGTTGGATAGGTGTGCTGGTACTACATAATGTTCTAGGATCAGAAGTTCCCACCACCTGGAATCCAGTTCAGATGAACATACCTTTTTGTTTTGGGTCAATCTTCAGCTTAGATCCAACCACTTTCTTGATAGTTTTTCTTGCTGCCTTAGCCTGGCTTCTTCTGGCTTTGGTGGTTAAGGGTTGGTCATCACTAGTAAGAGGGGTTTGGTTTACCTGGTCCTTCCCTGTGATGGTCTTTGAAGTTGCATCACTCTTTGACTCATGGGAACAGTCATGGCATTTTTATTAATGTCCATCTTCTTCCGGTCTTCATCAGAGTAATCTTCAACAACTTTTTATATTATGGCACCGTTTCCACCTGGTGCAAGCACCTTTGGTTTGTAAGGACCATTGACAATTGATTGCCACATTTTTCTATCTTGATACCTAATGAAGCCTTATATGCGTCTGCTCCATGATCTAAAGTTTTCAGAGGTGATGATAGGTGCTTTAGTCATCGTCCCCATCTCAACTTTAGACTTTTGGTTGAGGGCCATTTTTGAGTGTGGTAAAAGTGGGAATGAAAACAAGTTGATTTGGATGATAAGATCTCACAATCAAGAGCCTAAAAAGCTCTGATACCAATTGCAAGATCGATATTTGTCACTTAACACTTAGGTTTTCTCTCAAACGCACTTAATCACACACTCGGCCTTAGATGAAGCAGAATCTCTTCTAAGAGTTGATAATAATATAATAAGTAACAAAAAACACAAGGAAATAATTTTCAAGATACTTGTATATACTACTTCTCAAATCAAAGTATTACAAGATCTTACAAACATATTACAAGATTTATAATGAGAAACTATATATACTATCACCTACAGCCAAATATACTTTGACACCCACTGGAAACCCATAACTAAAGCAAATACTACAAAGCTAAAGTTAAGGTATCTTAGATAATGACTTATCTAAGATTTGGTAGTCATGACATGTCCACGACTTACCTTTTGTCACCAACTAAAGTTGGCAACTGTACTAAATGATAAAAGGTCAATAGTGGAATAAAGCATGGTCAACTACATGGGCTTTTGAGAAAGCGCCATGCAGTATATTAGAGGTCTGCAGCGGAGTATCAAAAGGACCATACTTATGTCCACTGGTTCATAGCAATGTCTTCCGAAGGTTAATTGACTTCTGAAAAACAAGTTCTTTTGAGGCCAATTATACTTCGGAAGATACTTACTTCTTTCGAGGCTTGGAGACTTCTACTTCGGAAGTCATCTTCTTGAAATCTTCTAAGTCTTGAACTTCGGAATAGAAGACTTTGTCTTCGGATGTTAGAGTTTTCCTTCGAAAGTTGTTTTTGAACTTTGTATTCAAAAGAACTCCATTTGCCTTCAGAAGTTCCACACTTAGCTTCGAAAGTCCTTTATTAACCGCACCAAAATTCTCTAAGTGTTTGGTTTTGATTGCACCAGCCTTTCTAGATCCAACAAAATTGTTCTTCCGAAGCAAGTTAACCTTCGGAAGTACCTACTATGAACCAGTGGACATAAGTATGGTCTATCTAACACTCTGCTGGAAATCTCTGAGATATTGCATGGTGCTTTTTCACGCCCATGTAGTTGACCATACTTTATTCCATTGTTCACCTTTTATCAGTTAGTATAGTTGTCAACTTTAGTTTGTGACAAAAGGTAAGTCATGGAAATGTCATGACTACCAAATCTTAGATAAGACATTATCTAAGATACCTTAACTATAGTTTTGTAGTATTTGCTTTACTTATAGGTTTCCGGCTGGTATCAAAGTATATCCGGCTTTAGGTGATAGTATATATAGTTTCTCATTGTAACTCTTGTAACAAGCTTGTAAGAGTCTTGTAATACTTTGAGTTGAGAAGTAATGTATACAAGTACCTTAAAAATTATTTTCTTGTGTTCTTTGTTACTTAGTATATTATTATCAACCTTCTGAAGAGATTTTGCTTCATCTAAACTATGTGTAATTAAGTGAGTTTGAGAGAAAAGTCAAGTTTTAGTGACAAACATCAATCCTGCACTTT
This sequence comes from Flaveria bidentis, assembly GCA_018326385.1. Lineage (NCBI taxonomy): Eukaryota > Viridiplantae > Streptophyta > Magnoliopsida > Asterales > Asteraceae > Flaveria > Flaveria bidentis. Next base: position 19,968 of record BJCM01068665.1, read on the forward strand.
GCATAGCATGTAGTGCATGATTATACTCAATGTGTGTTTATGTTATTTGAGATTATTCAATTTTTTAATAAGCATGTAATTATTTATTGAGGTTCGCATATGTTGTATAATAGGTTATGCTAGAAGATAAGGTTCATTATATGCTATACGTGAATGGTTTTGTATGGTAATCATGAATAGTCCGTTATTAAATTTGAGCACACAAAATTTCAAATAACATATCACCAATAGGTTAAACTGGTTAACTGGGTCAAACAGTTCAACATTTTCCAAATCACTTAAATCAATGTGTTTGATTGAACATTTAGGGTTTGTTAAACTATGGGTTAAACAATAAAACCCCACACGTGGAAATATAATGATTCATTTTATTCCAATCATCCATTCCATTTCTTGATATATTTTATTACATCATCCATTCCATTTCTTGATATATTTTATTACATCATCCATTCCATTACCCCATACTAAAAAAACCCTTAGAGATGGGCCATCACGATCACCTAGATGATTCTAAACATGTTAAGAAGTTGAATAGGTGGCCTAATTTCAATGTGTGGAGTCAATGTTACCGAGCATTCCTAGAAAATCATGTACTTCTTGATGTACAAAATACATTTTTTGAATGTTACCAAATGATAGCCTCCTCAAATATCTTTAGGCATAGAGATCAATTATACCTAAACAATAATATTAATATAAATAACAACATATATATATATATATAAGAATTAGGAATTGCGTAAACCAATAAACCAAATCTCATCCATTGATTACATTAATATAAATGGTCCAGATTATTTGATAAAAAAATACAATTTGGTCCTTTTGGTAGGACTACGGAGTTGTTTGGTAATTTCTAAATGATTAAGTGTTGAACCGATAAAAGGTATAAACCATTAAATGCTAAACCATTAGGAGGTTTGAACCATTAAGAGGTAGTATATCGCATAACTATTCAAATGAAAATGTCTCATCTATTTAGATAAGAGGTCTTAACCATACAATATTAGACCTCTTAATCATCTAACATTAGTAAAATGTTTAACCATTTAGAGGCAAATGTCTGAACCATTCAGACATTTGCATGCGAAATAAACATTTTGAACCATTAAGTGCTAAACCATCCAGACATGTAAACGATTAAAAGGATGATTAAGATGCTACCAAATAGGCCCTTACATATAAAACGACAAATATATATATATATATATATATATATATATATATATATATATATAT